>JAAGAY010004425.1:0-12110 GCA_011801015.1 Ardeotis arabs | reverse complement strand
TGTTCTCTGTCTCATTATCCTGCTAGTTTTAGTAGCAAGAGTAATTTAGTAATAAATGAATAGTTTTCCCAAGTCGAGTCTGTTTTTGCCCGTGACGGTAACTTTAAGGATTTCTCCCTGTCCTTATCTCAAACCTCGAGCCGTTTTTCTTCTATTATCTCCCCCTGTTCTCTCGGAGGGTGGGGGGAGTGAGAGAGAGACTGCGTAGTCTGGTCCCGATCCGGGCTGAACTACGACATTTTTGTATTCACTTTTTTTTTTTTTAAGGAGAGTAATGACACTTGTTTGCTAGCGTGGAATGGGCATAAATGTTCATAAGTAAGGCCTATCCACAAATACAAATTCACAATTCCAAGGACTAAGTTATCTGTTGTGTTCCCTGGATCGTCAGTGTTGTGGACATAACAATCCCTCTTTCACATTCCATGTAAGAAAGCCCTCATGTAATGCCATCTGTTCTTGCACTACCAGATTTACTTCCTACCATAACATGTGGCAATTAACATCTATATCTCATTTTGGCATCGGACATTTGACATGCAATCAAGTGGGTCCCTAGATGGCTGGAGTTCTTCTAGAATCACTTGAAAGGTACTTGCTTTTAGGGTTTGAGCCATGCAAGTCCATAAACCATTATTCTCTTTGTACCTCAGATAATAAACTGATATTGATCCCATGTTTTGCAACTACACAGCTAAAAGAAGAACCAGACCCCAGTGCCTGGTAGTGAAGGTTACTGCATTATCCCCAGGATTCTCTCAGCTGCAAGATTTGGAAAACAACTGTGCCGGGATGATACACTTTGTAGCCATCAAGTACTACAACTAGCCCTCAGGAACACATTGCCTGTACAGAGCTTTACTGACAACCGCCAGTACAGCATAGGGCCTTCCCTGCTGATAGTCACATTTGGAAATACACTTAGTGGTATTATTTTTAACTCTTCCTGAAAGCTATAGAAGTCCTGGTTTCCTACAGGAGCTGAAGGAAGCTGACGCCCCCAGGGTTTTGTGCTGTGGATGCATGAACTGTACCAACTCAGATGTGGGGGGATTGCTTAAAATGTTTTGCTTCAGTTTAAATCCATATTCTTCCTCTCCTTTATGATCACTTTGAAATTAAAATATAGAATGCATGTTTCTTTTGCTAAAAGGAAGTCTATGCTCACTGTCATTTCATGGACAAAACAAAATCTCCTCCCTTCATGAAAGCTCTGAGATACTCAAAGCAGACCTGACAATAGGATGCTTATATGATTTTCCCAAAATAAATGTTCTCCCCGTCTCAGTCCTTTGTTCAGAGTCTGTTTTCTTTACCTCATTTTCAGATCTAATTTTCCCTGGGTTTCTATTGCATTATGTTCTCTCTGCCCTCTCTCCCAGTCTCCAAGAGAAATGCAAACCTAATTAAAGACACATGGAATTTGTAGGCTATGTTAGTTAGAGACAGTTAGAAATTGGAAAGAAAATATGTTTGCATGAAGCCATGGGAGGTTGTTTCCAGGCTTCTTTTTTGGAAGAGAGATGCCACAAGTTTACTCCCAGCTTACATGATGGAGATGCAAAGATTCTGTCTCTCTAAGAGAGTCAAAGACACTTAAATAAAGTGCATAGGAGTGCAAAAATAGGTATCTTTAATATATGTACAATTTTTTTTTTCTTACAGCTCATGTTTTGAGTGCTAAAAGCACGCGTGGCAGTTAGAGGTTTGTCCAGCAGGCAGTCTCTGCCATGTGACCAGATGCAAGCCCACGCCATGACCTGACCCACAGCCGTGCCTCTAGGATCACTGTGTCCACGGCTGTCCGTAGGGTCAGGACATGGTGACGCAGCATGCGTTCTGTTTTCCCTCACATTATTGCTAATTTTGAAATTGAACAGTGCTCTATTTATACATATGTATCTTTGCTGTAACAGACACAAGTTAATTCTGGCAGAAGAAAAACTCAGTCACACAGAAAAGAGGAAGTAACAGCAATAGCAGATAACAAGTTACTTTCATATTGCACATCATCACCCTGAAGTTTCTCATTACCCTGACATCAATTCTAGTCTGTCTTTCTTGATTTGAGATGTTAGAGCAGAATCATTTCACAGGAACACCAAAGACGCACAGACTCATACCATGTATGTCATCCAGCACACTATCCCAGCGCTGACAGTGGTCAACAGTAGATGTCTACAAAAGAGTACAGAAGTGGGGCAAGAATGAAATAACAATTCCTGATGTACAAACGTCCAGCTGAAAAATCTAAAGCTGAGGATCCCCTTGAGCCAGGAGAAGTGTCTCTGAATTTAACCGACCCTGATGGGATTATCTACTGTGAATTTGTTCAAATACCTTTTGAAGATTTTGAACTTTGTTCCATATAAACTTTTAGAATCAATAACATCTTTTTATGATGATACAGTGAAAATACATCTCTACTAAAGTTATAAGCACTTAACATTCAGAACTCCTTATTTTGTCATTTACAGCTGTGGATAGCACATATTTATTTTCTTAATCTCCAACTAAAGACTGAGCAGTTTAAGCACATACTGCAAGGGAGAGTCTTTCACATCTTTGAAAACTGTCTTTTGGACTCCATGATCACATACAGGGATGGCAGACGAAAAGCGGAATCAAATCGGGCATTATGGTTTAAGCCTTTTCAGGGGTAAAACACATCTTTCAAACAGCAGCCAAAACAATGTCGCCTTACAGGATAAAGTACAAAATTCCTGCAGTTAGACAGAAACAACTTTATCAAAGTTGCAATATTTCCTATTTCAGACAGCTCTGAAAGCTAATGCTGTAATTTACTAGCACTCCTACTAAATTTTTCACTGATGGCATGTTAGCTGAATCACTATGACTCAACTTTAACATTACAAACCTAATTTGAGACTTGTGACTTGAAATTTAGGAGTCCTTCCCACTACAACTTGAAGATTGTATCTTTATTTTGGCAGTAGTGTTAGAGGCAACACAAGAAGGCACACATGAAGTTGCTTAGAACCTGCAGAGAGAAATGTTGGTGCTTTTGCCTAATGATATATAAATAACACACTTTCATATCACCCTAAAGAAACTTAAATTCAATTATTATTCAGACAGCAAAGTCAGTTTCAGAAGTTTGAAACACAGTGCAATCGAATCTCTTCTGCTAAGAGAACACACGATACTTCCTCTAGGCAGTTTGAAAAGACAAAAAGAATCTTCTACCTCCACCTTAATCTTAACAGAGTCTCCCAGGACAAGCAGCACCCAATCTCTCCCACAGCCATTTTTGCCTGAGCTATTTTTCTAGAAAATCCACAGCTCTTTCACAATGAGTAAGGGAAAGTAGCCTAGAAACCATTTTCTGTCATAAAACCCCACTCCCATAAGAGGGCTTTTCTCATGACATTTCAATTCATAAGACATTGGCTTTGTTTTCCTTGTTTCCAAAAGCCGGATTTATCCTCATCCTATCAAAAGGTCCTAAACTTTGTTTATAAAGCAGCAAATAAGTGTACCACTTACAAACTGTTCTGTAAACAACGACTCGCTACAAATGTGAACCACTTTGCAGCCCTCTACTCTGACAGACTTGCCCTTGCTGGTTTGGCTCTACTCCTTTGGCTTGCAGGCCACTGCTTCTCTCTGTGCCTGGCTGACACGCAGCTACCGCTGCTCATGGAAGTGAGAAGCCTCGAAAATCTGCACCAGCTAAATACAAATAACTACCAGCTAGCAATTAGAATCTGTTGATCCTCACTTTTGGGGGCTTTTTTTAAAGGTCCTCCCTATGGTAAATGTATCTTAAAGGCTCTTGTTAAGCCTTTGAATAATGATTTGTAGAATGTGGAGTCTAAATATCGGTGAATTTAGTTATGTTCAGAGTGTCTGCTCTGTCAGAATTTCAAACAGACCTGGTAGTAAGCCCCACTAATCTTCTCACAAGCGTTCTTCTTATTAGTCTTCCTGATAAATCTGCAAGCCCAACAGACTGGTATTGGCAGAGTATGGATACACATTTGGATCTGGTGTAAGTGCACTCTTACATACTGAAAAATTGAATGGAAAAAAATAGTTGTACTACTGATGTTCAGGCCCCAGACAGTTAACATTCAACAATGCTTCTTTCTGCTATCACAGCATTTGTATTTCATTCCTTTATTCTGACTAAAGCACTACAGCAGTTACCTTTCTGAACAAATTCCAAGAAGCTCATGTACTCCCGAGTATTTTGTCCCTCGCTGTGCTGATGATGGCTTCCCAAGCTACTACGGCTGCTTCTCTTCTCCCATATTTGGAAGCCGGCCTGCAGTATGGAGATCCCTTGTGGGTTTCTGTTTAAATTCCAGAGTCACTGTTGCACATTACCATTTCCTTCAGCTGATGTAAATCAAATACAGTATGAGTGAAAACTGTGAGTATAGGCTTGGTTAACTGCTTTGCGAGGGAAACTGTAATGAATGCAGAAAGTTTGTCTCAGGAGAAAATGTTTCACAAGCACAGCGTGCTTTGCACAGCGTGACATTGCTGAGGCTATTGACCTTCAACTGGCAGCAGTTTGCACACACTTTACCACTGCGTACCACATTTAATTGTCAATGCTGACAGGGTATGCAACAGTAGAGAATGACACGCTCGCATGGAAAATATTGTTGCCTGGCATCAGGGGCATTTTTCTATATACAGAACCCAAAACCTAAACAGGCATTTCATTTCAGCCCTGAAATTTCAGGGCATCTGCAGCAAACTTAGTAGCCCTTAATTTTTGCTTCTCATCCTCCAGCAACTCCAAGACAGCAGAACCCAAACATCTGCTAGTTTCAAAAAATGGTTAACATTTTTATTAATCAAGTGTTATTTTTTGTCAGTGGACTGAATGCATGATATAATATGGAACATAATACCTTAAATATGGATGGTGTAAAAATATTTTAACAGAACTAATAGTTTATAGCCAAGCTCCTTTAGGACAAAGTTTATGAACCTCTCATTCCTTTCTCTGAATACTCGCATGGATAATCTCACCTGTGCAATGTGGCAAAAATCCAGTCCACTAACACTTCACCCCTATAGGAAAGTAAGGCAAAGCACAGGGATCTTCTCTATGTGTAAGAGATTCACAATTTAATTCTTAATAGCTATGAATCTAGCTATAGAGGACACTAAAAGAAGGATGATCATGTTTTCAGTACGCTTTTAAAAGATTCTAAAACAAATCTTATGGGCATAACAGGTCATGAGGCCAGTTTTTTTCAAGCCCAGAAGTGTTGCATGGATCAGTGTAATTCTGGATTCTTCCCTCTGCAACAGCATAAAACTCTCACTAGGCTCCTAATGACCTTTAAACCTACGAGTGGCACAGTGTTGAACACACACTGTCCCTTCTGTGATAGTACTGCATTTTTATGAGGAACAGAGAACAAAATGTATACACTCACAGAGCAATCTTACAATGAGTCCTACTGAATTTTCTGCAAGTACAAGGTTCAATTATGTGAAAATAACTGTGGGTTCAGGATCTCAGGGCAGGAAGAAGGAAGTATTTTTGTATTAATTGTCTGTCTTTATTGTAATTACTTGAAGCTCCTCTGAGGTCTGGGACACTAGAAGAGTTTTATTCAAGATTAATTAATGGATATGGTATGCATAAGAAACTCAAAAGTATGCCAATGTGATTTGTTCTGTGGATTTGTATCTTCACTGTATATGGAAGGAGTTTATACATATATATAAAAAAAAAATTGGTGCTATCTAGCAATTTATTTTTGAAGTATCACCTAATTTGGCCATTTAGTACTTGCTGATGGCAGTAAGCTCCTATATCTACTAATACAAAGATACAAATCTTTATGCTAAATACTAAATAAGATAAATATTTAAGCCATAAACAATCTATGAAAGAGTTAAAGATCTTTATGATTATTCAGTAAAAAAGTAATTACATACATGCATATATTCAAATCCTTCATTATTTCTAAATATAGTATTATTTAATTTTAGCTAGTGGCTTTACCAGAAGTCTTGGCCAGTCCAAAGGCTTTGGCTTTATGGTGAACTGGAATGCACACAAAATTGCAAAAACCTCTGAGCCTGTTCATTCTGCAGTAGGGGTATAAATAATTTATGAGACTCCAAACCAGCAAAACACTTAAAATTTCAGACTAATCTTACACTTACCAATACACACATGCTTTAATACTTTGGTAAATCTAATGCAATATGACGAACTACTAGCAAAGGAGTTGATACATACAAGCACCTAATAGTGCAGGGAGAAAAAAGCCTGCAGAGCTGAAACAGGCACTGATAAACATGTAGGTAAAAAACTGCAAGTATTGCATAGGTCATTTTATAGGCTGATTTGGATACAGGTGTCCTTGAGATTGAATTGAACATAATTACATGCAAAAATAATCAAGAACTGACTGACTATCAAGATGTTTTCTTGCAAGGCAGATTAAAAAAAAATATGACAACTTAACTGTAGACATCTCAGCTGAGGTATCTGTCCATTTCAGCGCAAAGTAAAAAAGGGAGGTTTAAACTGATCAACAAGAGTGATTTAAACCAAGCTTTCCCTTTTTAAGGAAATGCACAAAGAGCATACAAGAAGTCAGTTAGCACACCCCAGCTGGTAGATGCAACAGCTCTGTAGACTGCTTGATCACAAGAGTCTTACTGAATGAGCTGAATGAGAGCATCAACATGGGGTTTAATATTCTTAACTTAAACAGATTTAACATCTTCAGTTTACTTACCTCCATTTCCTGTGTCCATGTGTAGACATGACCATAAATATTAATCAAAATCACTAGTGGTAAAAAGGAATGTTTAGACTGTGAAAATGGTCACCCACTTAGTGTGAATAAAGGACTAAGACTGTTTAGCAGATAGGCAGATAGTCATTTATATTGACAAGCTCAGAGCCAGCATACATATACATATACCAAAAAACAAGGATACATCTCTCATTGCCTAAAAATGCCATTTAAAAGAACGCTGCCATAACAAATGTGATACTATGACAGTGGGATATATAGGAATAGTTTTTTCAATTCGTTTCTTTTAGTGGTACTCATCTATCCAATCACAGAGTTAAGCTCCTGAAAAATACCCGTTGCTTTTTGAAAAACCAGTGTATTGTAGGTTCATAGTAATGTTGTCACAAGAGCAGAAAGACTTTTGGTTTGCATTTACTGTGAATATATGGCATAATTGTAACCATAAGGACACTATCATACATGCTTTACATATACATAACATATTCTCATCTGAAATTTTTCAGAAGAAAAGTAGGAAAGTCTGGGGTTTTGAACCTCATTCCTAGTTAGCAATTTCTAGAATAAGCATTTATATATAGACACACATGTATATTTAATATGCTCATCTTTCTTTTCTACATGTTTTATGTGCTTAAAAACATTCCTTGAATTGTGTTGTTACAATTGTTGTGATACTCCACAATAAACCACTTAAGAATGCAGTGTAGTTAATAAAATGTTTTGGGTTCAGAGCAGTTGGCACAGTAACTAAGATGATGAAAAAAATAAACTACATTTGCACTCTTGGTTTCCCAGTAGATGCTACACAGCTGTGTAGAACTTCTAGCAAGAAACTCCTTGAAGGAGACAGGGAGTTGGTAGTAGCATTCTCTGTAATCTAAGCCACATTATGTTCTAAGAACACACCACACCTACAGAAGGACAGCTAGGAACCAAGCAGCATTGTATGATGAAACAGTCTGTATTCAGAGATGGCTGACAATTGTGTTTTTAATTTTCAAATATCCTAACAGGCTGCTCACATCTAGCTCAGACAGTGGCTGATGATGAGTAAGTGTAGAAATATCCTGAAGTGTTGGTCTCTTTGCAGTGCCTAGAACACAGCCGGCCAAGATCCACACTAAACAGAACGTAACCTAGTCTCATGGCAGGAGTCATCTTTGTAAGGGCAAAGCACATTGACAGACTATTATGATGAAGTTACACTGTCACACCTCCTTAACAATCTGCTCTTTCTTTCTCCTCGGTTGTCATCTCTTAGGTGTGAAATGTGTTCTTTCTGTACCAGTCACCTACACACCAGAGCTATCAATATAGTAATACCACTCTACAATAAATCCATGACAAACTTAAAATTTGTGTTTAAGGTAGACATTACACAGAAAGGAAAAAAAGTATCTTTTTTTTTTTTTTTTAAAACAGGTTCCTTTAATCATCCAGTGCTTACTCCTTAGATTACCCAAAGTTAATGGCTTGATAATAGGGAAGGGCAGAATGCATTGACGTTACAAGGCTATGTCCACTGATCAACAGTAGCCTCCAGTCCTCCAGAACCTGATAAAAAGAGACTCTAATCCTTAAATTTTGACATATGCTTAAATCTTCATAGGATCAAGACAGTAATGCAATACAGTTTATGCAATATATGAATACGGCATTTCTGTAAACTTTCTCAGGCAGCTAATCGGGTATTACTCCGAAAAGTTAGAAGCTGGTACAATCAAGGAACAAGATCAGCTCATTCCGGGGAAAAGTGATTAATCATAGCCAAGGGCATTTGCCGAGAAAACCTAATCCTTCTCTGCTGTAGCACCTAATACTGAAAATAATCACTGCAAAATGTAAGTTAGTGCTTACACCTAACCAGACACATGCACTTCAATTAAGTATTAATACCAGCAAAACACCTTGTAATTACAGGCAACTGCAAGTTCACAAAGCTCTTTGAAAATAGTCCTGTTCCCCTTCTCTCGCCACTTGCAGCGGCAGTGCCATGTACCCTGACCGCAGGATACAGAACTCTCTGAAAGATACCGTGGAAGAGGCTGCATTGCAGCTACATCGTTTGTAAGCACAGAGTGTTCTCCCTTTTCCTACCAAAGCCTATTATTTCTGTATTCATACATCTGATTTCAGTGGAAGCAGGGAGGATTTCTTTGCTTCATTAAGAGACTTCGTTAGGTGTGAGAAAAGGAGAATTTATTATCTGGTCATCTGGGACAAAGAGATATTATGACCCTAAAGTCAATGGAGATTTTTGTAAGCAGAAGAGTCTGCTGACATCCAGTTCTCTGCAGAGATGGGTTAAACTGGACTCACCTGAGTTCTTAGGAAATAGTAAAAGACATGGAAGGAGCATCGTAAGAGCTAATCCTTTCATGCTAACCACTAACTTATTTGAGATACTAGTGACTGCTGTCATGCTAATAATAGATACTACTTCTTAACGATACTAAGATTTTGAGTACGTGGAAAGGCAAAAAGGTTCAGCACCTCTTTTTCTTTCCCCTCAGTGGGGAATCCATTGTTGCATGTGTAATACCATACTGGAAGAGGACAAAGTGATTCATACATTTCCAGCTAGGGCTCAATAAACAGAAAATATTGTGATCAACTCTATTGTTACTTTCTAACCATCTGTTAGGACCTGGAGAGTTAATGAAACTGAATAAACTGGAGAAGCAATCTCACAGTAGTAGCATAATTAATGTACAATTACAGATTGAATTTTGCAAAGAGCAAAAGAAACTGATTTTTTTAAAAAACGTACCTGCTGCAAAGTTGTTACTCATATGACATCAGCGCGACAGAGCTGAATACTGCAAAGGAAAGAGAAAACACTGTAAAGGTGGTACTTAAAAAACAACAACAACAAAAGCAGTGCTACATGTATTGCTGTTAATTGCATGGAATTTTGCCAGATGTGGCTTTTAAAATTAGGTAGGCACAGCAGCAGCAGACAGGGAATTTCAGTGATGGGCCTACAGTACAGACATATAGTACAGACAATAAAAAATGATTTTTGCATAGGTAAAAATTACACCAATACAACCCAAATAGTGAAAGAAACTCTTAATACCACAGACTCCCAAATACAAATGCACATATTTTGTCCCTGTAGATGAGTAAAACTTCAGAAGGCTACCAAACCAACCATCTGTTCTGTATTTTATTTTGCCTGTAGTAACTACACCTTTTACAGCCACTAAGGCAGTCTTTTATAATGATCAGATAACACTTTTTTCTCTTTAAAACGTACGCATGCACATGCATATTTCAGCCAGAACTCAGTATACAAGATCCCAGACTTAAAGGAACTATTTTTAGTCAGAGAACTTAACTTACGTGCAAAGCCCACAAATGACTATATACATGGTTTATTAGGTTTGCATACTTCCACAAAAAGGAATTTAGCAGATTATTAGTTCATAACATGGATTAATTGCTTTTTGTAATTCCCAGCTGCTGCACATTACTATCCAGAAGGACTTTTATGTGTGCTCATTATTACTGATCCATAGTATGCTAAAGAGGCACTGCTGGGAATTCATATACTGGAAACGGTAAGTATATAGCCAACAGCTAACAGCATAAAATACTCCTACATAGTTCAAGTGACTTAATACACTCATTACTGGTGAGAGGCTGGTATTTTAAGTATGTTTTGAATGCCAATAACATAATTTGATGATCTGTTATCAAGCCTACAGGTATACCTCTTTCCAAACAAAACTGGATTGTACAACATGGAAATCAGTCATCTGACTTCTACCATTGCAAACTCAATAAATGTACACATGTAAACACAATTCCCAGCATACAATAAGAAAAGAGAACAACAAAAAAAGACATTTAGAGCTAAAGGTGTTGCTAAGATTTCTAACCCTGCAAAAAAAATCTGTTTTTCGTAGCTCTTTAGGCCTACAACTTGTAACTACGCCTGCAGCCCCAGCAATGACAATTCCCATACTGGAAGTTGCAACGACAGCTCCTTCTGCGCATCAGAAGCCTTGCAGATTTAATTGCTCTTTCTGCACGTCCCTGTGTTGGCTGGCAGGACTGGCTGTGTTCAAACACTGCATGGAAAGCATACTGTTTGCTCTGAAACACTTCAGAGTGAAAACTACTCTGGCGGGAACGCTGATTTATGGCTTAAAATAGCAGCACCTGGACAAAGAGGAAAAATACCTAAAAGCCAGTAATAATTTTCCAAATCTAACTCTGTGCTCGTGTTATTGAGGAAAGGAAGAAGCACAGAGCGCGGTCCGGTAGCCCCCGATTCCCAGGCTTGGTTTTATCGCCACGGGTCCTCCGAGCGTCACAAGAGGCAGCGCACAGGCCGGGCAGCGCAGGGCCCCACGCGAGCCCTGGGCCCGGGTTTTACCAGGCCAGGCCACGGCCCTCGGAGGCCTCAGGTCAGCACCCCGTGCCACAGCCAGGCCCTAAGGCCACCGGCTGCCCTGCCCCAACACCAGCGGTACGGAAAAGTGGGAATTTGTGTTACTCTCCGGCTACGGTGTGTGTTCCTTGTCCCAAAACCACGTCACCCACTTAAATGTACCTAAACGAGCTCTCGCGCCCGTGCCGCTGTTATCACCAGCGAAGATAACGGCAAGAACCGCGCGCCGCCGGTCGCTCTGCCCCTGCCTGGGGCTCCCGGCCTGCCTAACAGCTCTCCCGGCCGGGCCGGCCGCCGCTGTCCCGCCGCATCCCCTCAGCCTCAGAGGGGCGGCGGGGTGCGGGCGGGAAGCGACCCGCCCGCAGCGGCCCCCGCCACTTCCCCTCAGCGAGAGGGGGCGGAAGCAGCTGGGGCCGCGCCCGGGACGAGACGGGACGGGCGGGGTGGCTGCGGACGCTGCGGGGAGGGCGTGAGGGCGGCGGCCGCCGCCGCGGGGGGACCGCATGAGGAGCGCTCCCAGCAGGATGGGAGGGCGGGGAGGCTCCCAAAGCGGCGGCTGGGGACGGGGAGAGGGGACGAGGGGGTGCTACCCCACCTCGGCCACCCCTTTTCCCGCTTACGCCCAACCACGCGTTCCCCTCGGGGCGGCCTCGCCTCAACCCCACCGAACAAACTTCGGCCGCCGGCAGGGAATGGGATGGGCGGGGCGATCCTTACGCCCCACCCCCTCATTCCCCGCTGTCCCGGCCGCTTGTCCCGGCACCCCAGCTTTAATCGTCTCCTTATATGGACACCAGAATGTCTGACGTCATCCCAACGCTGGGAAACCATCGCCCGCGCAACCAAGCTTGGTTGGGAAGGAGGGTGGTGCGGGAAAGGCGGGGGGGCGGAGGGGGAGGGAGGCTCTGGAATGTTGATGGACGCGGCACTGCGCCACTGGCAGCGGC
>JAAGAY010004424.1:0-82997 GCA_011801015.1 Ardeotis arabs | reverse complement strand
AGAACATACGGGAGCAAGCCAAGAAAAAGTCTGAGGAACAGCTTCCAAGAAGCGTTAAAAGAAAATATGGGCTCTGTCAAACACATCAAGAGCAAGAAGGCCGCTGGGGAGGGTCAGGAGAGGCTCCAGCTTTAGAAACAAAACAAAACAAAAAATAGAAGCTTGAAGAAGTCAAATCTAAAGCTGCTGCTGTGCCCAAGGGCAGTGATGCCCTTTGAGGGGGAAAAAGGCTCCAGAGGGCATTGGAGGAGCTGTAACACCACAAGTGTGATGCTGTATGGGCACATGGGCAGCAGCGGGATCAGACGGCCGTGGTGGACGCATGGACAAATATGGACTATTGGAGAGGAGTCAAGGCAGCTCTGGCAGGCGGGAGAGATTCCTTCAAACCTATCGTTGCTCTCTGAAGAGGCCAGCGAGCATGTACTTTGGGGAGAATTGGGGGGCACCGGCTCCTCAGGTCTGTGGGAGACCTCGGATGGGCTCTCCAGAGCCCAGGCGGCTGCAGGAGGAAGGTGACCTCATGGAGGACAGCATGGGAAAGGTGGGACACCAGGCGTGTGGGACACGGTGCGTTTCCCTCAGTGGAGAGGGTCCCAGCATGACGCAGGATGGGGCCGTGATGTTAAACGTATCACGTGGATGGGGAGAAGGTTAGTGGTTGAGGACGGGACATACCCGGATACAGCACTTGGGGAGCGACTGTGAGGAGTCACAGTAGTCTCGTGAGACTGGTAACGAAGCGGCTGTTGAAATTCTTTGTAGAGCAACATAAAACGATGCAGGTGGGACAAAATCCGTCCTGACTCCATGTGTAAAATGGTGGGCTGGAAGTGAAAGTGGACTTTTGGGAGTGAGGAGCTGAGGCCGTAGCAGAGATCAATGAAAGCATCAGCATAGCAGCAATGAGAAAAAAAACACTAATTTAGTGTTAGAAAGTAGCAAAAGAGTGACAACAAAGATGATAGCAGAGTAGAAATGTGGGGTTCACCCACATCTAGAGGAGTGCTGCTTGGCTGCCCATGGCCTTGGAGGCCACAGGAGACCAGGCGAGGTGTGCACAAGGGTGGTCAAAGGGTTGCCCCATCCCTGGAAACATTCAAGGCCAGGTTGGACGGGGCTCTGAGCAACCTGATCTGGTTGGAGATGTTCCTGCTCCTTGCAGGGGGGTTGGACTGGATGGCCTTCAATGGTCCCTTCCAACCCAAACCGTTCTATGAAGGGCACACTTCAAACAAAGAAATTGCTCTCCTCTAAAAACCAGCACTGAGGCATTTGCAGCTGCGAGGAAATCCTCACCAGGTAACTCGTATGTGAAGTCTTTTACCAAGTTTTCTCCTTAAGTGAAGGATCGAGCGCCCCGCTGCTGCTAGGAGACCCGTGCCTCGTGCCTCCGCTTCTCACCGGCCCCCTTCCAAAGCCCCTCCAGCTCCCGCAGGAGACAGCAGGTTTCTGTCCGGATGGAAATGGCTGGAGACCAGAGCCTGCCCGGGGTCCCAGGGAGATGAGAGCAGCCTGGGATGCTCCACCGTGACTGGGGGTAGGTTTTGAGGTGGGCACTGGGGCGGAGGGGGATGAGGATGAGGATGAAGACAGGCACTGTGAGTGGGGCAGAGCAGAGAGCTGAACCTCGTGAGAGGGGCCAAGGCTGGCTAATCCGCGTCTGAGGGCGGCACAGGCAGTTAAAGAGGATTTTGAGGTGCTTTCGGAGCCAGGGCTGTTTTCGCCTCAGAAAGGCAACACCTTTCCTGCTTTTTTCCTCCCCATGTTTTGCAAATATTGAGGTCTGAGGACAACACACTCCTGCTCCGGGCCCCACAGGGGAGCATCTGAGGGGTGGGATCGGGGCAGCCCGGAATTGCCTGGCAGAGAGGTTCTCAAAACCAGAGGGGAGAGTTTGGGATGGGATCATCATCCCCCCCCAGCCCCAGGGTCCCAGCCACTCGCAGCATCCCACTGAGCACCCCCGCCAGCAAGCTCCCAGTTCGGAGCTGGGCGATCCCAGTCCCCATGAGAGATGTCCATGGCGGGGCTGTGCCGGAGGAAGACCCTCGCTGTCCCCCCCCAGCATCCCCACACAAGCTGGCCGCTCTTACCTCTCCAGGCAGGTGTGGGGCAGGGCGGCTAATCCTTTGCACATCTTGGCGGGCTGTAGTCTTCCTCAGCTGTGAGAAGAGCGCGAGCGACGGCTACGGCAGGCAGCAGCGGCTCCGTCTACAGCCGGGCTCTCCTCCCATCTCACTCCTATATAGCACTGGGAGCTGGACCCCCGCCAGCCCCCTAACCAATGCCGTCCGTCCCGCCGCAGCTGGCCCTGGCCCCGGCAGCTTCTGGAGTTTGTTTTCTCCTCTCTGAGCTCATGCAGGGGGAAGAATGGAAGAATGTGGGTTGTTTTTTTTTTTTTTTCTGGGGTGAGATCAGGTAATCAAATTGGAAGGGCCAAGCTGCCATTGAGGGGGCTTCAGGAAGCCCACAGGCTTTCCTCTCAATGGTGCATCAGGCTCTGGGTTGGCACTGAGAAGAGCCAGGCAAAAATGGTTCATTCAAGTGAGTTTTTTTCAATGAAAAATGTCACTTTTGTCAAAATAAAAGTGCTTAGGAGAAGTCTCTCCGTTGAGTCAAAGGCTGTGGCTAATTTAAAAATATCCACAGCTTCAACCGTGGTTATCAGCTGGTGATAACAGTGACTTTTGTTCTAGAACAGATTCATTTTTGTGAGCTTAAAAAAAAAAAAAGACATGTTTAATTATAGCAAGGGTTCCAGTTTTATCTGACACTGACACTTGGATAAGGCCAAAAAGGATTCCCACCTAGAATTTTGTTACACGGAAAACCTGGACCCTTTTTCTGTCCCCTTTCAGAACAGTGAATGTGGTCCCTGCAGGGCCCTGCCCCATCGCTGTCCCACCGGGACGCAGCCCCTCGTGCACCTAGAGCTCGGGTGCTGCACTGCGGTGTTTCTGTTTGCCCAGGTGAGATCTCTTTGATGGCTCCGCTAAAACTCACCAAGGCAGAGCCAGTGCCTCCCTACAGTCGTGACATCAGTGGCACGAGTTCCTGCCGGCCTCAGCCTGGCACCCCGGCATGGCGTCAGTGCAACCCCAGAGAGCAAAGCTGCCTGCTGAGTGGCGAATCACAGGAAACACAGGGACCAGCATTGGCGCTGAGGGGCCCCGTGGCCAAAGCCCCGACTTGGTGGCTCCCCACGGCCGCTCAGAGGGAGGACGAGCTGCAGCCAGCGGCTGCAAAAGACTCGCTCCGAACACTGCTTGGAGTGGGAAAAGGTAACCACAGCCTTCCCGGACATTTCCCTCCTGCCTTACAGCCGGGATGTGACAGCCTGTCCTCAGCAGGGTCACAGGAGCAATGGCTCATTGCCTGCGTCCGTGTGGCCGGAGTGGAGCTAGCATGAGGAGAAAGCCCTCAAATACACGGCTATGGGAGCCGCAACACTAACTTTTTTGCAGTTTGTGTAGCAGGACTTGCACCCACATGGGACTTTGCCACCCCACACCCGTGCCTGTGCAATTCCGCCCGCTCCGGCATGGGCACATGGAGGGTGTGCGGCTCCGTTCCACGCCAGCCTGGGCATCCCCTGGGCATCCTACTCAGGGTTCCCCCTGAAAATCCACCACATGCCTGTCCCCACCACCTCAGCTGCCTGGGTGACTTCAAAAAGATGCATCCGAGTGCTTTGTTCCGCAACCACAGCTCAGAGCTGGGAAGAGGAGACCTTGCTCCCAACCTGGCTGCCCAGACCCCAAGGGCACCCCCAGGGCCTCAATTGCCCTGACCAGCCCCACCTGCCCCCTCAGCCCGGGACTACGTTTAAGCTCAGCCCTAGGCACTGTTTTTCTTTTCTCTTCAGCAGCATTTAGAGGTGCGCCTGGATCTGGCTCCAGCTCCTGGATGGACTTTGGACCTGCGCAGCAATCCTGTCTGCTGCTGTTCTGGGATTACGCAGCGTGCTGGGTAACCGAAAGTTAGGAGTCAGCTAGAAGCTGTGCCTCCCTGGAGAGCTTGGGTTCACTTTTTACTGGTTTGCACTGGAAATGGAATGAAAAAAAGTACGCCCTAAAACTTCAGTGGATGAGATGCTTGAATGGCTTTTCCCTGGGTTTGTGCTGATTTGAGGCCCCCAGATGCACCCAAGCAGGGGTGCCAGACCTGAGAGGGCTGCGTGGCATTGGGGTGTCCCCCAGCCCCCCCATGCCTTGCAGAGCAAGGAGGGAAACAAGGGCAGCTGAGAGGATGGAGGTGCTTCACTCCTTCACAGGCTGCCACCATTTTGCGCTTTTCACAGAGGAGTTGTGGGGGCGGGGAGGCTCTGTTATGAGCATGGAGGTGCCTCGCCCCAATATGGGGATAACCCTGTGCCCAATTGCCCCATCTCCCAGTACCTGGGTGCAGCCCCCCACTCTCTGAGAGTAGCGCGCCAGGGCCGTTGGCTTGCTAGCGGGGATGCCACCAAGGTATCCCAAGTGCCACGTCAGTGCCTGCCCAGCCCCATGGCTGCTTTGAAAAGCTCCTGTGAAGCCGAGGTGCTGTTTGCAGGGTGCTCTGGGCACTTCCCGGCATGGAGGGGAGTGGGTGGTAGCGAGGGGTGGGCGAGAGGCACCGGCGGTTCTCACAGCTCTGGAGCTGGGAAGGGCAGTGAGGCCATGGGGCTGCACGGGAAACCCCCACAGCTTCCCAATGCAGAGCCATTGGGAACACAGTTATTTTTTTCCTTCTCCTTAATCTGCAGTAACAAAGTCAGTGTCAGAAATCCCAGGGGAGCTCAGATCTGTGGGATCAAGCGGGTTGCACGAATGCCGTCCAGCAGACACCGAGCACCCTTATGTGCTGTCCTTCCAGCTGCAGCCGGGGGTCGCGTGCCCCTGGAAAGCGGGCAGCCTGCCCAGCCACACCGGGGACGCGGCTCCAGCTCCGCAGATCTCCTGCTGCCTGGAGGAGCCCAGAGCTTTGCCCTGTGAGACCCTCCAGAGGAATTGCGCCTGTCCCCAAAACCTCTGTCAGACCTGGGTGAGCAAATCCCCTGGTCCTGTGGTTCCGCCGTAGTTCAGCGATCGGTGCTCTGTCATCTCTTCCACGGCCCCAGGGTGGGGGTTTAACGAATGCACAGAGTAAGTTGGGGAAATTGAGGTCCAAAATGAGCCATGAAGCTTCAGGTGAGAAGGTCATAAGGAAGCTATACCATGCGCAGGGACTGCAGTTGTGCATTTTAGCAGAGACTTACTTGAAACGCTGGAAAAGAAACCATACACCATGGAGCAGAAACAAGAGTTACACAGAAATAGCTCGTATTTTCCCCAGACCTTTTGTCCAGCAAGAAATGTTTGGTTTCCGCATTTCAAGGCTTTAGAGCGCTAAGAAAACATTTCCAATAAGAGATCACCCAGACCTTCCTTTTCTTCCCACGACAGCTTAATTTAAGAGCCCTTCTGGGAGAGCTTTTTGGAGATCCAAGTGCACTCCGAGGACCAGATTGTCTTGTGTACACAATGGCTGGCTTCCTCCGAGAGCGCTCTAGGTTTGCGCCTTGCAGCTGCCCCCTCAAAAGCCACGTGGAATCTCCCATTACACCAGATTTATCCCGGGCTCTGTTGTTTCAAGACTTTATTATCCTTTCTAACAACTTGCCTTTTATAGAAGGCAGCCTCGCTGCTTTGCAGTTTCCTGGTTCCCACTGGAACTTTTTAAAAATTAGCATCCTATTTAACAACACTGGCTTTTTGGTAGAGGGATGACTGTAATTCTCACCCAGGCAAATATTTGGCAGTTCATCTGAGCACTCTTTCTGGCAGATTTTAACCATTCATTCTAAAAATGGAGTTAACTTTTTTTTTTTTCCCCCCTCACCCCCTCCAGTGCCTTGGGACAGATACGCAAATGCATGTCCCCTAAGGAAGGGACCTAAAGCAGGCTCCTTCACAGCCAAGGCCATTGCATGTAACTCAGCAGGCTTTTCTGTGATGGCTCTTTCCTTCTCAGAGAGCCTGATCACCTCCTGCTCCCAGGGCTCTCCAGAGAGCTTTCTGTTTCTCACATAGTCCTGATTAATTTTTATGCCTTTAGGATGCTTTCCTTAAATTTTCTGTGGTCTGCCTTTCACCTGTGTGCAATTTTCACTTCTTTTAAGGCCTTGCCACTTCAGGTGTTTCATTTCCCTGTATAAGCACATCACCTTTTTTAAGTCCAGCCTACCTCTCGTTTCCCTTTTGACATTAAATACTACTTTAAATTTACTGCTTTTGCTCCCACCAGGACAGTCTGATCAGCACTTGCGGCTCTGTGGCCCCTCATTCACTACCTTTGGACTAAGCCCTGTGCATGGTTCAGGAGTCGCTCGGGTAACGCAGGGTGTGGGGTTTCACCATCCCGCTGCCTCCGCCAAGCCTCTGAGGTCCAGCCCAATGACTAAAATGCTTTGTGTAAAAAGGAGACGTGAGATCCCGGCTCCCTTGCTGCATCCAAGTCACTGACACAGGAGCCACGGGTGAGGTCGAAGAGGAGAAAACCCTGGAAAGCAGCATCACCCAGAGCACTAGGATCCCGGCCAGCTGGGAATTCGGGAGTCACGTAAGTACTGCACTCCAGCTGCAGAGCCGCCAAGTTCCTCGACCTCGAGCACAAGGCCTGAGAACGGCCAGGACTGCGGCTGGGACGCGTCGCTGCTCCTCGCACCTGCTCCATGCCCGCAGCAGGGGCCTGCTCCCCTTCCAGCACCCGAGCAGCATGGGGCAGGGGCAAGCCCACCCCGAGACGTGTACAGGGCCAGCCTCGCCTCTTGCGCACGCAGAGCGCCCTTGGGAACAGGGCTGAGCTCTGGTTGACTTGTGTCCATAAGGAGAGCCCAGAGGAGCCAGCGGTGACAGGCATTTTCAAGACAATGCAAGCATTTGCGTGGTGTTTATGCTACTACGGGTACTAAAGTGACAGCCTGGATCCAAACAGCAGCATCCCCGGAGCGGATTGGCAAGGGCGAAGCACACGCTGCCTGCGTGCAGAGACCAACTGCGGGCAGAGCCAGTGCCCCAGGCACACCAGCAACTGCTGCTGAGCCTCCAGGAGCTCCGCTGTCCAAGCAGCACTGAGGCCGCTCTGCGGGCTACAGCCTCCACGCAGACAGCTGCACGCCGTCTCCACTTCCCTGCATCCGCCTACAGCGTGGCCGCTTGCCCGTGCGCGTTCCTTGAAGTGTCACCAAAAGACACAATCTGTGAACAGATGTGGCTGGGCTGGCAATGTGCAGGAGACAAACGCCATTACAACACAAAGTCGTCACAAACAGACCAGTTGTAGGATTTTATTTAAGGCCTGAATTCAAGAATTGCATGACACCATTTTTACCCAGATTCGCATGCTGGATCCAGGCAGCAGAGCACATTGTTTCTCCTCACCCACCAGCCAGCACCTGCATTTTTCGATCACTTGACAGAATCAGCTGCCACACAGAGAAGTGCACCTCTATCTCCACGTTAGCCATGTGAGCACCCCGCTCCTCTCCCACACCTGCATTCATCCTCAGCCCAGGAGAGCATCTGAACGGTGAGCCAAGCTCTTTCCTGCCCATCCCTTCTGCTCTACGTGCCCTGCTCTGGCACTGCCCTTCCCAGCTCGTGGATGGCCCCGTTCTCCAGCACCTCCACCTTGCCCTGGCCTGGCTGCAGCACGCTGGCCACCATAGCCCTGGCCACCGTTTCCACGGGCACCGAGTAAGCGGTGGGGAAGACCCGAGCCACGACACCCAGAAACTGCTGGGCAATCCACTCTGCGGGCCGGGACTCCTGACGCTTGCACAGCAGCACCCTGCAGAGCGAGGAGGTAAGGTGGGTCAGGCTGAAACAGTCTCACAGGGAAAAGATAGAGACTGGGTTCTCCAGCTGTGCCGGCGGCCTAGCCCAGCGTACTAAATCCACACGGGGCTGTGGGGCTTTGGCAGGGTCCCGAAATGTGACTGAGCTGAGCCCTGGGACACAAAACTCCTTTCTCCACAGTGCTGCCAAAAGCAGGATGGCAGTTCTCCCAGCCAGCAAGAGCACAGCACAGCTGAAGGGATACAGGTGATCATCCCCCCTGCGCAAGGTCCAGGTCTGTGTGGAGATAAGCTTGACCCATGTCCCCCAAACTCTGCTCTCAACCCAAACCTCTTCTTGCATGGCATGTGACACTAGCATTGGGACAGGCCACGGGAAACTGCTGTGCTTGCTCCCCGCAGCATTGGGAAGCAGCGTGCTCATCCAGGAGCCACGTTCGCAGCTGGTGGCTTTCTCTGCTTCCCTCCCCAGCCTTCCGCTCATGCATCCTTCCTCTCTTTCGCCATCTCCCAGATTGCTGCCCTGGCAGCCCTCCACCCAAGTCCTGTGCCCTCCCTCCTCCAGCCCTACTCACGCTGGCCGGAGAATGGTACAGCGATCAAAACCAACAGCCTGGACCAGGTTCTCCACTTCTCCCTGTCAGAGCAGTTGGGCAGGATGAAAGGAGACAAGAAGGACGACTGCAGGCACCCTCCTTGCCGCCCCGTGAACTGGCAAGAGTTGCTGAGCCATGGGCAGGATGGCACTAACACCACCACAAAGCTGGTACAGGCACCTGGGCAGGGAGCAGCTCTCTGCGAAAGGGCAGTGTGGGGCGAGCGTCCACAGTGGACATGCTGACCGTTAGCCAGCAGCGCGCCCTTGCAACCATCATGCGAACTGCAACTGGATGCTGCTGAGACAGCGTCTGGACACAGTGTCCAGCCTGGGGATCCCGGCACAAGACACTGGCAGACAGCAGCAGCGAGTCCAGCAGATGCTGGGGGCCGTGGCAGACAATATATGGGGGGGAAAAAAAAGCTTCTGCTATGGGTATGGTCCCAGCTGGCGAGCCTATGGGCTCTCCACCCCTGATAGTTCACGTCTCACCCAGACACAGCCCTGAGCCTCCCCACCAAGCTGTCCCCAGCTTGGGGCTGGGGAGCTGGGGTCGGGCTGGAGACCCCAGCAGGGCTGTCTGGTGGCTTGAAGAGGGAGATGGCTGCTGCATGCAGGATGCTGCGCTGCTTCGGACAAAGCCAGTCGCATGGCTGTCCTGCCAGCCCCCTTCCCTTGACCCCCAGCACCACCTCAGCCCCCGCTTCCTTCCCAAGCATCAGGAGGAGCCCACCCCGGCTGCCCCTCACCTTCACGCGCAGGTAGAGGAAGGAGCTGTGCCGGTTTGCCCCCCGGGAGGACTGCAGGACAAAGTGCTTGCAGCCCCCTGCCCGCGCCAGCTCTGCCGCCTGCGCGACGTAGTCCCGGTCCACCCGGACGAAGCCAGCCTGCAGGTAAAGGGGGAGAGGAGGGTGATGGCGGACGGGGAGAGAGGGCAGGCCGGCCCTGCGTGTCGTTCCCCCCCCCCCGGGGAGGGGGTCCCCACTCACCGCGCCCGCCTTGGCCCTGGTGGTGCCCAGGCAGCAGAAGCCGACGTCATGGCCCTGGAAGGCGGCAGCGTGCTCGTTCAGCCGCTCGAAGTCCACCACCGCCTGCTCCTGCGGGGAGGCCGAGGGTCAGCGCGCACGCACCGCCCCCCCCCCCCCCCACCCGGGATCCCCACGCACCACAGCCGCCTCGGCCTCCTGGCCCAGGCTCAGCCGGCGCCGCCCGACCAGCGTCACCCTGGCGAAGAGCCGCCGGGCCAGCAGCTCCCGCAGCAGCGCCCGCCCCGTCTCTCCCGAGGCGCCCAGCACGAAGCAAGCCCTGCCGCCGCCGCTCCCGCCGGCACCCGCCGCCATGTTGAGGGTGGGGCGGACCGGAGCGGGGAGCGACCTTGTACGCCGCCCGCCCGGTGTTTCCCGGCTCCTCCCCAAAAAACACAGGGCCCAGCGTGCGCTGCCCACCAGGCGGGAGGTGTCACACACACACACCTCCCCCCCTCTCCTCGTCCCCCCAAACCCGGCCACAGCCGTGGGGTTCGCACCCCAGCCCTGCTCACGGGCAGCCACCTTGCTGTGACTCGGGTATGGAGCAGCTGGTGCCTGACGAGCGAGGGGACACAGCCCATGTCCCGGGAACCCCTCTCACAGACCCCCTGCTCCACATCTCTGCCTGGCCGTGGTCCCTCACGATGGCAGTTGTCACCCGGGGGGCCAGGGCATGGCTCTGGAGCGGGTGCATGGGCACCCAGACCCTCCCGCGGGTCACGTCAAGGGGCCCCGCGGCGCCGCGATCCCGTTTGTCCTGATTCCTAAGGAGGGAGGGAGGTGCAGAGGCCTGAATGGCTGCTTTCGGGATCAGCCGGGCGATTTTTCCAGCTCGACGTGTCCGCTGAGTGCTCCCCGCGGCTGCAGGCTGAGGATGAATCCCGGGTGCACGTGCCACCTGCGGGGCAGGACGCGCGTCATGACCGTCACCGGGATAATGGCCAGCATCCCGCTCCACCGGCCAGTGTGCCGCCGGCACCCACGGACGCGCACCCCGTGTCGGGTGGGCTGCACCCCAAGGCCGCAGGGAAAGCCAGGTGGGTGCAGGAGGGGGAGGCTGGAATGCGTTGGAGCTCGGCAGCAGCACATATGGGGCACATGGTGTGCTATAGGGGTTCGTGGGATGGTGGGGACACCTCTGGGGAGAGGTGGGAGCGGGATGCATGGGGAGCCATGCAGTGCTCCCACTGCTCATGGTCTGCTTTTTCTCCACGGCAGGGCTCGCTGGGGCTGGCCAGGCGCCGGGGCACCCGCTCTCCTGGCAGCATGGAGGCGCGGTGCCGGCGCAGCGCGGCATTCGACTGCATGTCCCAGCCAGCAGCCTACTGCCCCGACTGGATGGCGGGGCTCCCCGATGCCCTGCCCCTCTCCCGTCTCTCCATCCCTGGCACCCATGACTCCCTCAGCCTGTTCGGCGGCCGGCGCCTGCGGTGCCAGAGCTGGGGCCTGGAGGCCCAGCTGGTGGCTGGCGTCCGCTTCCTGGATGTACGCTGCAAGCTGGCACGGGGCGAGCTCCAGGTCTACCACCTCTGCACCTTCCAGCGGGCCAGCCTGCGGGGGGTCCTGCGCCGCACCCTGCACTTCCTCCGCGCCCACCCCGGTGAGGCCGTGCTCATGCGCATCAAGGAGGAGTTCTCCATCTTCCCTCGGCCTGGCTTCGCCACCCGGCTGCAGCGGTGCTTGCTGGAGGAGGGACAGGGCCACGTGTGGTGCCGGGAGGAGGTGCCAGCACTGGGCCAGGTGCGAGGGAAGATCGTGGTGCTGGAGGCGCTGGCGCGGGAGGTGCTGGGCATCCCCTACGAGCAGCTGAGCATCAGCGACGCCTGGAACGTGCTCTCACTGGAGCGCAAGTGGGCCCGGGCGCGGCGGCACCTGGAGAGAGCGGCTGGCGGAGACCCCACCACCATGCACCTCACCTTCTGCTCCGGCAATGGGCTCTTCACCTGCCCCGAGGAGGTGGCCCGCTTTGTGAACCCCCGCTGCTACCAGCACCTGCGGCGCTGGAGGGGGCAGCCCGTGCGCTGGGGGGTGGTCATCATGGACTTCCCTGGGGCAGGGCTCCTCCGGCTCATTGTGGAGAGCAATGCCTCGCAGGCCAGCAGACACGTCCCGGCGGCCCCCAGCAGCCCCGCAGCACCCTCGCAGCACCCCTGTGGCAGAGGGGACAGGCGCCGGCACAGCTCCGCTCACTGCCCATGCCGGTGTCCATCGGGACGGATGCTGCTCCCGGCTCGACACCTGTGCCAAAGAACGTCAGCACCTGTAGAGCAAAAGCAAGTTTCTAGCTCTTGCTGGGCACCGAGAAGCCTTCGCGGGAGGACAGTGTGACAGCACCGGAAGTGGCAGAGGAGACTTGGTGGCTGTGGTCAGAGCAGGCAGCCCAAGGAGCAGCCACTGTCCCCTGAGGAGCCAGGTATGGTCCCGGTGCGGGGCTGAGCCAGCTGAGTCCCCGACAGAGCAGCAGGGATGGGTAGAGAGAGAAGGTCCTGCTTTGCCTCCTCTCGGGCCCGTGAGTCCACCCGAAATGCCTCTCTGCAAAACAGTCTTTTTCGTTTCAAAGGTAAATAAAAATAAGCTAGGAAAGCACTCCTGATGTTGCCTTGCCATTTCCTAGCAGAAAAGTGCAGAAAAGACTTTTTACTTTTGCTGCTCAGCTGTGGAGGAGCCTGTACCTCTCTGGCCATGGCTGAAGCACAGTTAAATTGGTGTTTGTAACCATCTTGCTCTTAAAGCAGAGCTGTGAGAGGTCAGAGGAGGAGGAATTAATTTCCAAAGTGACAACAAATGGTTACGAGCATCCTTCCCCTTGTTATTTTATCTTTTGTTTTTCCTTGCAGGGGTTTGCCCCAAAAGTCAGGATCGTTAGAGGGAGGCAGCTTCAGCAAGCGCCGCCGACCCCGTGCATGGAGAGCTGGATGGCCACAGCAGCAGCAATTCAGACGGGGCTACCCTGTCCCCGGGGTCCTGCACCCAGGGGACACAGCACAGGGCAAAGCCCAGCAGTTTGCAACAGCGCGGGCGGTACGGACAGGGCAGTTTGTAGATCTGCAAAGTGTTTGAGATGTAAAAAAGACCTTAAAATGCACATTGTATCAGCGCCTGCCCTACCTGCAAAGAATAAATCAGCAATTTAAATAGACTGGCAAGTCGCAGGACACAGTAGGTCCTTGGAGCAGAAAGATAATTGAGATCCCAAGGAAGCAAGCATCAAACTGCCAGCTGTGCTGAAGCAGGAAGGTGAGAAAGAGAAGAGGAAAGCTCAGCCTTGGCCTGACAAAAGGTGAAGAACATCCTTAAGGACACTCCTGTCTGGAGGGAAAAGGCAGCTGGGCTTAGTGCCTGCCGGAGAGGATGCCACAGGATTTCCTGGCCGGAGGAGAGGACATTGTTTGCTCCATGGGGCCTGGCCCTGGCTGGAGACACGGCTCTCAGTGCTGAGTACGTTCACCCACTGGCCCCGGGCAGGCTGCAGCAGCTCTGGCTGGGGAGCAGGGGAGGACAAAGTCCATGCTGCAAAGAGCCAGACGAGAGGGGAGGGGAGGAGGCAGTAGCGCGCAGCGGGTGACAGAGGTGACAAACAGAGAAATCTGTCTCTGGGCTTGCTTTGTGAGACAGGAGGAGACTGAAATATCTGCATTAAACCAGACACATGACAAAAGCGCTGGTGATGTCCGGGGCGCCGGTGGCCCGCTCCATCAGCTGCCAACGCCTCCACTGCCTGGGTTGCCCCTGCGCCGAGCCAGCCTGATGGCTCTAGGTATTGTTGTCATGCCGGGAAGATGGGTACCATCGAGGGAAGGCCAGGCGGGTTGGTGGCCCATCCCAGCCTTCCAGGGATGCACAGCACTGTGGAAAGCGAGACAGGGCACAGGCAGAGCGATGGCAGCTCCCGGCTCTGCAGGCTGGGTGGTTCTACTCTCACTTAGAGCAAGGGCTGCCTCTGTGGCTGTAGGGCTGCCCCTGGATATGGCACATCCCTGGAGCTGCACCCCAACACCCTGTACCCACCCTGTGCCCCAGGTCGCTGGCAGGGCAGAGGCGCTGGCTGGGATTCCCCGAGGTGGGCAGAGCCACTTGTTTACTCTCTACCACAGAAGCAGTGAGATAACTTCGGCATTATCTACACCCCCGGCATCCTGTTTGGCAAACCCTTATCTGTGCCAGGCACCAGAGAGCTGGCAAGCACCATGGGCAGGGGTACCCGGCTGGCAGTGGCGCCTAGTGAAAAGACTTGCCATCACCGGCGTGGCAGGGCAAAGGTGCGAGGCAGAAAGCTATCCTATAGCTGAGATCAAAAAAACATCTCTGAGAGGGACCGGCTAGGGTAGGCAGGAGTGATTTGCACAAAACTACACCTGCATCCCACAGCTGGGGCTGCCCCAGTGCCATGAGGTCCATGTGGGTGGTGGGTGCAGGGTGCCGTGGCCCCTGGGCTGTCTTGGAAGCATCCCCGTTTTTCTGGTCCCGGCCTAATCCTTGCAACCATCTCATCCCCTCCAAGCCAGGGCGGCACTTGATAACACATCTTCCTGTGGCCAAACACTTTCAAATTGTGAGAAAGATTTTATCGGGTGCTGCTTTCCTCCAGGGCTGTCGGAGGAGGGTCCGTCTGCTCAGGCTGCAGGCCAGGCGTCGCGCTGGAAGACGTGCCCAAAGGCACCCTGCAGCTGAAGGACACTCTTTGGAACAAACACCTGAAGTGGGGGGAGCTGTCCCCTGCTCGCACTCACGAGGTGCCTCTAAAGCCTCAGAGAGAGCCACCTTTGTCCCCAGGGTGGAGCCGGGGGATGGCAGCAGCGGGGCTGGTGTGGGTCCTCGCCGGTACCACACCACCCACACTTCTGCAGAGGTGCCGCTGGGTGCCTCCTTGCTACAGTGGGCTGCTGAGCCTTCCCCGGCGGTGGGGGCGCAGGGGGCTCCCCAGGAAGGTGCCCGCTGTATCGCTTGTGGCAGCCGAGCCGGACAGGCTGTGTCAGGGTGACTTGGTTCCTCTGCGGTTTGCTGGGGAACATTGCACAAGGAAGGGAACAGGCTGTGTCACCGTGGGGTGGGAGCCTCTGCCAAAAACCCACACAAGTGTGCCTCTGCATAGGGAAAGGGTGCGGTGTGGTCGTGATGGGGGTGCCCCTTCCACCCCCAGCCCCCAGGGCGCCACTCCACCAGGTCCCAGGCACTCCCTGGGGACACATTTTGGGGCCCAGCCTGGACTTGGCCCTGGCGGTCTGCAGAGGCTAAGCCCTGGGGTATCTGCTCACCTCTGCCTGTGCCCACCTCCCCATGCAGCATGTACAGCCCCTGGCGCCATGGGTGCCATCCACACCTGGGTGCTCCCGGCGCTGTTCGGATATTTGTGCAGGCATCGCACCCTGCCCTGCGCATGGCGAGCGCGCCGAGAGGGAGCAGAGCATCAGCCCAGGTGGGCAGCGATGGCTGCAGCCGCCGAGCCGCTTCCCCCCAGCAAGCCCTGTGGTCGCAGCCTGTGGCTGGGTTGCCCAATGCCACTGGCCAGCTGCACAGCACCCGTAGCAGTGGTTTGGAGGTGGGAGTGGGGCACTTGTGCTGGCTTGCACTGTGCCCTCAGAGGGGTGGCCGGGGGGGGACACGATGCCCCATCCTGCTGCCTGGAAAATCCCTGCACTGCTCAGGCCGTAAGACAGGGACGAGCCCTTCCTTGGTAAGCGGGGTGGCAGGAACCCAGCGGGGAGCATGTGCCCTGCAGCATCCTGAATCCTTCCCAGGAGCCAGTCTTGGAAACCACCGGAGATGTGAAAGAGCCTCTGGCGATTAGCCAGCTGCAGAGCTGATTCAGGTCTTCTCTCCCTCCCACCACATGTACCTTTTCCTGTTACCTACAAAGCAACCCTCAGTACCCATCCTGCCACGCAGGACCCCCTCTCTGAGCCCAGGTACCTGTGGGCAGGGTGTACCTGCTCCTATAAACAGCTTTGAATTTGGCCACATTCTGCCCTTTAGCAGCAGCAGCCTCTGTGTCTCAGCCACCTTGCTTCAATTTTTAAAACAATAGCAGAAACTAATTTTAGTTACAAAAATAAAGGTGGTGATATATTTTTTCTACTGCTCTGCCCTATCATGTCAGGTTTCAGCAGAAGTGAAACTGGCAGGGGCACAGCCTGCTGTCCCCACCCCGGGGCTGTGCACCCGTGAGCATCCCTCTAAGTCCCAGTGGGTCTCCCACTGCTGAGGGAGGCAGCTTCCACCCTGCCCGGCTGACCCTCAGCATTTGGAGATGCTCTCCAGCCCCAGCAGCTGCCCCTCAGCATCTCTGCCCGCCCGGTGGCCTCTTCCCTTGCTGTAATTCCGCACTCTCTGCCCATGAGCTGCTAGAAAGTGAGCACTCCTGAATTACTGGACATGCAGGCTCATTATCAGCAACTCCACAAAAATAGAGTAATTGCAGTAAAACATGTTGCAAGGAAGATATTCAGAAACAGGAACTGAGTTTAATTTACACTGGCCAAGTATAAAGTAATTGTAGTGAGTTACGGCTTTTGTGGGATGGGTTCCTCCTTTTGTCTAGCATGAGTCCCACTGGAGCACCATAAATTTCTCTGGAACTGGAAAATCCATGTGACCTGCATGGCTCAGGCTTTGACTTTAGCTGGAAGTGAGCAGAGTAATTCCTGCAGAAAATCCTGCCAAGGCATTTTACTTAGAAGCAGAACGAGGTAAGGAAAGATTTATGATGATTCAAGAGTGATCCAAGGGGAGGTGGACACAATGAGGCATGTTCCTGAAGCATGGTGGAAGTTCATAAAGGATATTAAAAACTCAGAGGAAGTTCCTCTGGCATGTTTTTGGACCTTTATCATAAAGTCATAAAGGCAAAGACAGGAAAATACATTGTGTAAGTAACTGTTTATAAATGGTAGATGAAGATTCACAGCCAGAGCAAAAAGCCTGCAAGCGAGGAGAGCGTCCGGCGCAGGAGCCAGGAGTCTGCGAGCCACACTCCCGCTCAGCCTGCCTGGGAACTCATCACACCTCGTCCATCCTCTGTCCTTCAACCACCAGCGTGGGTGCTGCGCCATGGACACGGTGGGTCGGAGAGGTCTGGGTGCTCTGGGGCTGGACCCTTCTGCACCCCCCGGGGGGCTCAGGTGGGCCTGGCTCCTTGCGGGTTGGCTCCCAGGGCAGCGTGGGGATGCACCCAGCTCCCACGGCGTGGGGCAGGTGCCCAGCTGAGTCCCACCAGGGCCGCGGCCAGGGCTGACCCCCCTCTGGCCCCGGGCTGGGATCGGGGTCTTTGGGGGCGGGAGAGCCCCACAGTGTGGGAGGCGGAGGCGTGGGGCAGGATGCGGGCTGGCAGCCGGGCTGGGGTGGGAGGGGAAGAGGCCAAGAGCAGGGAGCGATGCTCTGCACAAGTGGAGGAAGTGTGAGCACCGCTGCCCGCCGAGGGCCAGACTGCGCCTCACGCTGCCAGCAGCTGGGCAAGGCGCGTCTGCGGCGCCAACATGGTAGGTCCTGCTCCTTTCCCAAGGGGTGAGTCGGGGTCTGTCCTGCAAAGGAGCTCAGGGGAGGTGCTGCCAGGAACCGGTGCCGCTGCTGAGGATCCACGGGACAGACTCAGGTCCACCTGGAGAGACCCTACCCTGGGCAGCGAGGCCGTGCCAGGTGTACAGGGCACTGTGGCTGTGGAGGCAGACTCCAGCCCTGGGTGGGCAGGGAGGGATGGGGGGCACAGGGCATGCCCTATGCCCAAAGCGCCTCGCTGGAGGGGCCCTCTCTGCAGCGGAGCCACACCTGGCCGGCGGCACCATGCGTGCCTGCATGCAAGCTGGCACAAGCAATGAGCCCTTGTGGGGTGGCTGTGGGTGAATGGCAGGGTGCGTGAGCCCCCACGGGACGTGCATGCTCACCCCTCCCTCCCTGGCACGCAGGGCACTGCTGCGGGACTGCGGTCTGCTGGGAGGACGTGGGCTCTGGGCTCTCGTGGCATCTGCTACCTGGGCATCGCCGCCATCGCATGGGGTAAGCCGCTCGCCACCTGCTTGGTAAGCCCAGCGTGACCCTGCCGCTGAGGAGCCTGCAGCTCCGGGAAACGAGAAGGGCAGGAATGTTATTTTGGGGACTGATCAGTCACAGCCCCCACGGCTGCCAGCCGCGGGGCTGGATCCTTCTGGGTGGGGAGGGGGCTGCATCTGCTTGGTGCCAGCTCCTTCTAGCCAGACCTGTCACAGGACCATGCTCCCCTGGGGACAACCAGGCCACGCATGGGGTCCCTGAATGCAGGATGGCAATGCACGGCCCATGCTCGTGCTGTGGAGCTGGGGATGGATGCCGCCACGGGACCCACAAGTGCAAGGGTTGGGAGCACAGCTGAGGCAGCACCATGTAGAGTTAAAGCTGCTAATTGGCTTCAGGAGAAGAAATCAGGGGAGAAACTAATTTGGCTTCGCTGCCTGTAGGATATTTCCTCCACATGTTGGCATTACACAGAGCAAAATCTGCCGGTGGCTGCTCCATCCCTAGAGATCCTCCATGAGCTGGGTTATTTTCCAAAGGACCTTTTGTGACTGAGCTAAGGAACAGAGGCAAAAGCAGAAGTGTCAGGAGGAGGCTGAGATTTAGGTGTGGGAGGAAAACAAAAATGCAAAGGCACCCTGAGTGCAGCGGGTGCCCTGGGAGGAGGCACGGGGGGTTGCCAGGGGAGCCAAGGGGTGAAAACGCAGGCAACCAGCACCTGCCTGGGGGTTCAGCTCCAGGTAGAGCAGGGAGAGGTAACGCAAGGCTGAGGGGATGGAGTGGGGATGAGCTGTGCCACAGAGAGGGTGACACTGGTGGAGCTGGAGGAAAGAGGCAGGAGAGTGCATGGAGGATGGGCACGTAGTGGGTGGGCTCCCTTGGTCCTCCCTGGTTTGGGGATAGGGCATGCAAGGGTAGCAGGGTGGCTGCCCTGAGCCATGCTGGGGAGACAGTGAGAGGCGGGGTGGTGGGAGCTGAGGACAGGGCAGGGTGCCAGGAGGTGCCCTGAGTTTGCATTCTGCAGCCCCAAACTCCCAAGGGGTGAAGAAGAGGGCTGCTGTTGAAGGTCAGGCTTTCATCAGCTTTGGTTTTGTTGAACAAAGCGATAGTTTGCTCTTCCATGAGGAAAAACAGAGAAATTGTGGGAATTTTGCTTAGAAAAATGCATAATTATTGACCAAGCTAAAGCCCGAATTAGACTTGGGAAGCCCTAGATTTGCATCTAATCTGTGATGCCCAGACCTTTGCCTGCGTGACCGCGCTGCGATACGCTCTCCTGAGCCACAGGGTAGCCCAGGCTGGTTGTTTGGAGCAAACTTTGATCTCCGTCTCGCTCTCTGCACAGACGGAGACATGATCCCTGTATCACTTTCTGCAGTCGTGGAGATACCTTCTTCTGGGGAGGAGGGAGGAAGCTTTTTTTTTTGTGGCTAAAACCCTTTGATTGCATCAAGTTGTGGTGCAAAATGCTGTAAATAAGAGTCCCTTCACTTCTGGGTGTGGGTTCCAGTTAATCTCTGGCTTTGCCCTGCCTGGTCGGCATAACCAGGATGTGAACTTGACTTTTGCAAGATGTTGTTTTGCAATACCAAGTTTTACAAGACTCTTCAGACTGTCTCTGAGCTGATCAGGGTCCAAATGCTTTTGAGGTTGGGGCGTGATTGTCGCTCTGTCTTGCTCCAAGCTGACTATCATAAGAAGTATAAAGCAAGAAAACTGAAGTGACACACTCCTGTGCTCGAGGAAGGAATCATGTTTTAAGGAACCATCTTGATGTTGTGTTTTCCCCTTTGGGAAACCTTTGTGGGCAGGGGAGCAGGACTGTGGGGCCGGGCTTTCACCCCTTGTGCTGGAGGAGGCGTTGGCATCACTGCTTAGAGCTTTTCTGCCACTGGCGCTCTGCCCGCTCTGCCTTCCTTGTCCCTGTGTTGTCCCATCTCAGCCCCTTCTGCTGTGCCTGATCCACCCAGGTCTCTGTGTACCCATAGAGCCCCGTTCTCACCCACGCTTGTCCCTTTGTCCCGTCTCCTCACCCAGCCAGTCGCTGGCATCTCTCAGCCCTGATGCCAGCCCTAGCTCACCCTCGTGTCCCAAGGGACCCCATCCCTGACCTGGCTCGCATCCTTTCTGCATCCATCCCGAACCTCATTCTTTCTCACAGGCGCGGTGACGCGGGTTGAGGTGGGTGCCTGGACATACCACTACAGTGACCAAGGGGACTACACATGGGAGCAGGCCAGGAACTACTGCCAGACCTTCTTCACTGACCTGGTGGCCATCCAGAACAAGCAGGAGATCGAGTACCTCAACGAGACCCTGCCCTTCCACGGGCGCTACTATTGGATTGGCATCCGCAAGCTGCAGGGCACTTGGACCTGGGTGGGCACCAAGAAGGCGCTGACGAAGGAGGCGGAGAACTGGGCAGTCGGGGAGCCCAACAACCGCCGCTCCAACCAGGACTGCGTGGAGATCTACATCAAGCGGCAGCGGGAGTCGGGCAAGTGGAATGACGAGCCCTGCAACCGGAGGAAAAAGGCACTGTGCTACCAGGGTGAGCTGGGAGGGGACCACGGCACGGACCCAGATCGGGTGGGTCGGGGACCTCATCAGAATGGCTGGTGGCTTCTGATGACCATCCTCCATGTGCACAGCCTCCTGCCAGCCCTTCCCCTGCAGCCAGCGCGGCGAGTGCGTGGAGACCATTGGGAGCTACCGCTGCGAGTGCTACCCCGGCTTCCGCGGCCCTGAGTGCGAGGACGGTGAGCCATCCATCCCCATCCCTCTTTCCCTGCTGGAGAGCCCAGGCCCCAGGGGCAAAGCAGGTGACTTTGTTGCGTTCCTAACGGGCTGGCGGTGCCGATTCTCTCCCAGTTGTGCAGTGCACCCAGCTCGAGCCCAAGGGAGCGCGCATGAACTGCAGTCATCCCTACGGAGACTTCAGCTACAACTCCACCTGCGTGTTCGGGTGCCGGGAGGGGTTCGAGCTGCGAGGGGCAGGTGTGCTGCGGTGCCTGGATTCCCAGCAGTGGTCAGCAGAGACCCCCACCTGCGCAGGTAGGGCCTACCAGGGGCTGGGGCGGGTCTCGGGGATGTGGCATTGATGCTTTGTGGGGGCCAGCGCTGCTCAGGCAAGCAATGGGCTGGGCTTGCCGTGTCCCTGCCCTTCAGGGAAGCAGCTCCTGGTGCTGCATGCGGGGAGTGGTTTCCCGATGAGGCTGCGATGGGCAGAGCGGTCGTGAGCTCTGGATGAGCCCCCTGCTCTCCAAGGCTGTCCCAGTGCTCTCACTCGCTCTCCTGAATCCCACCCAGGCGCCAGCACCCTGCATGCACTGAGCGCGTGGGCAGGATGGTGTCCTGGCACCTCCATCACGTCAGTGGCACCATCTGCATCACCCCAAGCCTGCCCTGATTCGCCTTGCCAAGGTGCTCGGCATCTCCTTGGAGAAGAGCAAAAGGGGCTGCCGTCCCACAGCTGGGGGAAGGGTGTATCCTGGCAGGGCTGGGGCGAGAACCCGTGAGAGAGATGAGGTTAGATATAAGCTGGGAGGGACTGAGCGTGGCAGGAAGCTGCAAAGGAGGAAAGCTGTGGTATGTTACGCTGCAGGGGCAGGGAAAGTCTTCCCATCAGTGGCTCAAGGGTTCGCAGCCAGGCGCTGGGTGCCACAGCGAGGTGCTGGACTTTTTTTGTGGGGTGCAAGAGCCCTGCTCCACCTTTCCTGTGTTGCTGCATGGTGCATCTGCAGCCTTGCACAAGGATGGGATGAGGAGAGGACTGGAGTGGATATGGGATGCAACTGGGCAACCCAGCAGGAGGGATCAGGGGGTGGGCAAGGTCTCTGTATATATATTTTTTAAAAAAAAACCTGCCTTGAAGTTAGTGCTGCTGCTCATCCCTGTGCTGGGTGGGCCTGTGGTCCAACCTGGGCCTTACTTTAGGCAGCTGAGACCAGCAAAGCTTCCTGCAGTTAAGGGGAACCTTCACGGAGACGCGATGTGACTGTCCCACAGCCAGCGTCCCCAGTAGTGGCAGGGTCAGGAGCTGGCTCCCGATTTTGTGGAAGTTCCCCCAGGCAAGTTGGGCTGAGCCGGCCGGCTCCAGGCCTTTAAAATTCCCAATTTCCCAGCTCATTGTTTTTTCCTGCTGGCTGTACATATGATTGATTTTTCTTCTTTGCAAAGAATCAGATGAGTCAGTCGGTCGCCTGTGCTGACAACAAAGCTGCATTACCGAGCATTGCCAGTTGGATTTACTCCTAAAAAAATGAGCAGAGGCTCCTGCTGCGGTGAGGCTGACGGTGCTGCGGGCACCGTGAGGGACGAGGCCGCCTGCCCTGCCCTCACGCACCCTGCCCTGTGTCTGCCTGCAGCCATTCCATGCCCCGAGCTGGCCGCCCCCGAAAGGAGCCGAGTCGATTGCTCCCACCCGCATGGTGCCTTTGCCTTCAACTCCACGTGTGCCTTCTCCTGCCAGGAGGGCTTTGAGCTGACGGGAGCACAGAGGCTGCGGTGTACAGCCGGTGGGGTCTGGACGGGCCCCCCACCGCGCTGCCAAGGTAGAGCCCAGGCTGCCTATTGGGGGGTGCCTCAGCGCTGGGTTTCAGGGGGCCCTGGTAGGCACCTCCAGGGGTCTTGTGGGGCACCAGGCTTGCCTGGAAGATAGCCATGAAAGGAAAAGTCTACTAATTAAAATGGTGTTGGTCAGAAAGCAGAAGGTGCAGGGAATGGGGTCTGTCTCACCAGGCTGAGTGCCGGTGGTGTTCGATGTCCCCCCAGCACTAACCAGCGGTGGTCCTGCGGGCAGCAGAGCCGCTCGCCCCAGCAAACATTGGGTTCTGCCCCGGCATGTGGTGAAGGATGCCAGGCACAGCCTGGGGAGGCTGGCGCACAAACGCTACAGCCATTGCAGTCGTCCTATCCCAGGGGCTGTGACCTGGGGTAGTGCAGGGGATAAACAGGGCTCTGGCAGAGCAATGACTGCCCTCCCACCCCCCGGAAATCACTCATATGGCAGAAAAATCATTGTACCAACTATGTTACTACTGTTTTTGGAAAGGCGAGACTTGGCTGGATGAGAAAGGTAAATCAAAGGCGTATCACCATAGACTTGGGTTTGTTTTATTGGGATTCAGCCCTAATCCCTAGATTTAACTTCATCTATCCTGTCTCTGAGATCTGCTCTCCCATTGCAGCCATCGCCTGCCCAGTGCTCAGCGCGCCAGACCGGGGAGAGCTGAACTGCTCCCACCTCCATGGAGACTTCGCCTTCGGCTCCATGTGTACCTTCTCCTGCCAGACGGGGTTTGCGCTGATGGGGTCGGAGAGTCGCGAGTGCACGGCCACAGGGACCTGGACTGGGGACATACCACGCTGTGAAGGTAGAGCTGCTGCTAGAGCTCAGGGTGTCCTTGGCCTTGGGGGTGACCCTAGGATGTTCCCCAGCCCCTTGGTCCCAGCAGTTTAGTCTCCCACTCCCCAAGCTCCTGCTTGAAGTGTTCCTCTTCACCCTGCAGCCATTGCTTGCCCAGTGCTCAGTGCACCAGACTGGGGAGAGCTGAACTGCTCCCACCTCCATGGGGACTTCGCCTTCGGCTCCAAGTGTGCCTTCTCCTGCCAGACGGGGTTTGCACTGATGGGGTCAGAAAGTCGTGAGTGCATGGCCACAGGGACCTGGACTGGGGATGCTCCACGCTGTGAAGGTAGAGCTGTTGCTCAAGGTGTCACAGGCCTTGGGATGACCCTAGGATGTTCTTGGGTATCTTGGGCTAAACTGTTGGGACGAGAGGACTTGTAGACTGCAGGCTCCGCTTGAAGTGTATCTCTATCCCTGCAGCCATTGCCTGCCCAGTGCTCAGCGCGCCAGACCGGGGAGAGCTGAACTGCTCCCACCTCCATGGGGACTTCACCTTCGGCTCCACGTGTACCTTCTCCTGCCAGACAGGGTTTGCGCTGATGGGACCAGAGAGCCGAGAGTGCATGGCCACAGGGACCTGGACTGGGGACATACCACGCTGTGAAGGTAGAGCTGCTGCTAGAGCTCAGGGTGCCATTGATCTTGGAGAACATCCTAGTGTCACCTAAGCCTCCTGGCCCCAGCAGTTTAGCTTCACAGTCCCCAGGCTCTTGCTTGGAGTGTGTCTCTGCCTCTGCAGCCATCACGTGCCCAGTGCTCAGCGCTCCAGACCGAGGAGAGCTGAACTGCTCTCACCTCCATGGGAACTTCACCTTCGGCTCCACGTGTGTCTTCTCCTGCCAGATGGGGTTTGTGCTGACAGGACTGGAGAAGCATGAGTGCATGGCCTCGGGGACCTGGACTGGGGACACACCACGATGTGAAGGTAGAGCTGCTATTGAAAGTGTCATAGGCCTTGAGATGACCCTGGGATGATCTGGGTGTCTTGATCCTCTCATACTAACAGTTCAGCCTCATAGTGTTTATGCTCCTGCTTGAAGTGTGCCTCTTTACCCTGCAGCCATCGCTTGCCCAGTGCTCAGCGCTCCAGACCAGGGAAAGCTAAACTGCTCCCACCTCCATGGGGACTTTGCCTTCGGCTCCACGTGTACCTTCTCCTGCCAGACAGGGTTTGCGCTGATGGGGTCAGAGAATCGCGAGTGCACGGCCACAGGGACCTGGACTGAGGATGCTCCACGCTGTGAAGGTAGAGCGGCTGCTCAAGGTGTCACAGGTCTTGGGATGACCCTAGGATGTTCTCGGGTGTCTTGGTCCTCTTGTCTCAACAGTTTAGCCTTGCAGGCCCCAGGCTCCTGTTTGAAGTGTATCTCTATCCCTGCAGCCATCGCCTGCCCAGTGCTCAGCGCGCCAGACTGGGGAGTGCTGAACTGCTCCCACCTCCATGGGGACTTCACCTTTGGCTCCATGTGTGCCTTCTCCTGCCAGACGGGGTTTGCGCTGATGGGGTCGGAGAGTCGCAAGTGCACGGCCACAGGGACCTGGACTGGGGACATACCACGCTGTGAAGGTAGAGCTGCTGCTAGAGCTCAGGGTGTCCTTGGTCTTGGGGTGACACTAGGATGTTCCCCAGCCCCTTGGTCCCAGCAGTTTAGTCTCCCACTCCCCAAGCTCCTGCTTGAAGTGTTCCTCTTCACCCTGCAGCCATTGCTTGCCCAGTGCTCAGCACACCAGACTGGGGAGAGCTGAACTGCTCCCACCTCCATGGGGACTTCGCCTTCGGCTCCAAGTGTGCCTTCTCCTGCCAGACAGGGTTTGTGCTGATGGGGTCAGAAAGTCGTGAATGCACAGCCACAGGGACCTGGACTGGGGATGCTCCACGCTGTGAAGGTAGATCTCGTGATCACACGCGTGTCTGGAACACTCTCTTGTAGCAGTCTGCATTCCCCAGCATCCCCTTCCCCTTAGCACCCCAGGCCCGTGGCAGCTCATCCCCTCATCCCCCCAGCCCACGTGTCCCCATCCCACCGCCGTCAGCCCTGTCCTACGCTGCTGCTACCGCTGTGCTTTATCTCCAGCCATCAGCTGCCCGGCGCTGGACACCCCCAGCAGAGGCCAGCTGACCTGCTCTCACATGCACGGGAATTTCACATACAACTCCACGTGCACCTTTTCCTGTGAGGAGGGGTTTATTCGGAGGGGAGCAGAAGTGCTCCAGTGTGCGGCCACGGGGAACTGGACCAGGAATCCTCCTGTCTGTGCAGGTATGGTGGGACACCCCCCCTCCTCTAGCATTGAGGGGCGGGTCCAGCCTCCTGCAGCACATCTTGAACGTGGCGGGGGGCATCTCAGCAGCTTGGGCGCTGTGAAGTCCTCCTGACAACTTTCTAACCTGTGGGTCTGGGGATCCATTTCAGAGGACGGTGCCCCCTTCTTAAAGCAAGTCCTGGTCTACAGCAGCGGCACAGCTCTGGCAGTAGCTGGCATCGTGCTCTCGGGGACGCTCATTGCCCTCCTCGCCAAGCGGCTCAGCGACAGAGGTACAGAAATGCCTCCCACACCCCACCGTCGCTTTGGCCGAGGGCTCTCAGAACAGGGGCTTGCAGAGTCCCAGGGGAGGGTGGGATGGTCAGAAGAGGTTTCACAGTGTGACTGCCTCAATCCCTGTGTTTTATTTGCTGCGAGTTGCTTTGGTCTGCCAGCACCTCCTTGGCAGCTGGAAGTGTTGGCAGTAGGGTTTGAGGGGCAGAGCCCCTTCACTGCAAAGGGGAAGGCAGGGTTTCAGCTCCCCTCCCTGCTCCATCCCATGCTTGTCAAACGTGGTTCAATTTCAGATGCTGCTGCTGCAGCTGCTTGAGTCCTTCACTAAACAGATCTGGTTATTTCTTTTCTATCTGCACTACCCATGCGGACATTTTGACACCGTTATCAGAAGAGAAGAAGAAGCTCCTGAACCCCACCAGGTGAGAGCTGTGCTCTGCAGAAGGGTGGCTCTGCCCCATCCTTGTCACAGCCCTGCGGTCACCCTGCTGTCACCCAGATCTACATGCGTGAGGCCGCTTTTAGACGCAGTGGGAGCATCCTGGCGGGGCTGCTGGGGCTGTGCTAACCCCTGCCCTCTCCCCCAAGGTGACACCCTTGTGTCTCATTTTCCAGTGACCTAGGATCGCCGGGCATCTTCACCAACGCAGCATACGATGCCAACCTGTAAGGTGAGTGCCAGCCAGATGCTCACAGCACCCTGTGCTCTCACAGCGCACTGGAACCATTCCCCCTTGCTTCTGCTGGCAATCGTGTGGAAAACTCGCCTGGGCAGCTGTCCTCTGGGTTGGAGTGCTCCCAGGTGGGGACACTCCTTGGGAGGGGAAGGGGGGAGCCCCTGCTTTCTGTTGGAGCGAGTCCAGAGAAGGTCACAAAGATGATCAGAGGGCTGGAGCACCTATCCTGTGAGGACAAGCTGAGAGAGTTGGGGCTGTTCAGCTTGGAGAAGAGAAGGCTCTGTGAACACCTTATAGCAGCCTTCCAGCACCTAAAGGGGGCCTACAGGAAAGATGGGGAGAGACTCTTCAGCAGGGCCTGTTGTGACAGGACAAGGGGTAATGGTTTCAAAATTTCAAAAAAGAGGGAGGTAGATCCAGACTGGACATAGGGAAGAAATTTTTTACACCGAGGGTTGTGAGCACTGGCCCAGGTTGCCCAGAGAGGTGGTGGCTGCCCCATCCCTGGAAACATTCAAGGCCAGGCTGGACGGGGCTCTGAGCAACCTGATCTGGTTGGAGATGTCCCTGCTCACTGCAGGACTGGATGGGCTTTAAAGGTCCCTTCCTACCCAAATCCTTCTGTGATGCCACGGTTCTGTGCTGCCCGGAAGGGGTAACAGCAGCTCCCGCTCTCCTGTGCTTCCAGCCGGGCCGTGACCAGCGCCCCCCGCGTCCCCCAGCGCCGCAGACCCCGCGGCAGCTGCAGCCGGGGCCTAGAGGGACTTCACGCCTCCGGCTGCAGGCAGGACCGATGCTGCCGGGTGGAGCTGCACCACCCACCCATGAAGACCTCTGAAGCCCAGCCCGGGGCCGCGGGCCGCCTCCATCGCCTGCTGCCAGCCCGTTCCCCTCACGGCGCTGCCTCCCTCCCCGCGGACGTTCCCCCGTGGCTCTCCTCGCCCCCCTCCCCACCCATCCACTCGCGCTTCTGGCGACGGGCTTGTGTCAGCGGGATCTGAATAAACGCCTGTGTCTAACGAGCCGCCTCTGTGTGCCTGGGCGCGGGTGGGGGCGGCCGCCGTCACAGAACCAGCGCCCGTGGGGGGGGCCCACCCGCGCGCCGTGGGGCCGCCGCTACGCCGTTTGTCCGCCAACGGCCGCCGTAGGCGCGGGGCGGGGCGCTGCCCGGAAGGAGACGTGGGCTTCGGGAGGAAGGCGGAAGTCATGATGGCGGCGGAGGCGGCCGAGTGGGAGCCGGCGGGGCTGCTGCCGGCCCTGGGGAGCGGCCTCGACTGGGGTGAGCGCGGGGAGCAGGGGCTGGGGGGCCGCGCCGGGACCTCCCCGCTGGGGCCGGGCCGGCGCTGAGGCCGCTGTTTCTCCCGCAGAGGCGGTGCTGGGCGAGGAGCTGAGCGAGCTGCTGGGCGCCGCCGAGGTGCGGCGGGACCTGAGGGACAAGCCCGACGTGAGTAGCGGGCGGGGGCGGCGGGAGGCCCGGCTCGGGGCTGGAAGAGCCGGCGGGGATCCCCGGGGAGTGGCGCTGGGGGTTTCATGGCGGCTGCGGGGCTGGGCCGGGCCGGGGCGTGGGTGGCTGAGGGGCCTTCACCCGTTCAGGCCCCGCTGCGGAGGTGCCGGGTTGCCCATCTGTTAACAAAGTGGTGTCGAAGCTAGAGATTTAAAAGCCAAGGTTAAAGGAGAGAGCTTAGGGTGAATGTATGAGGTGCTGTGTCCAGGAAAAGCTGTGTTGTCGCAGGCCTAACGGAGGTAAGTATCTGTAAACCCAGCCCATTTCTGGGTTCCGTAAAAGGAGCAGCATGAAGAAGTGGGTACGTTACACCTGCATCCACCAATGCTGTGCTTAGCCTGTAAGGTGGCTTCTTGTTTTCTTTTCTGTTTTCCCATTCTTCTCCTAAACCCTTTGCTTGCAACTTTATGCATTAATCCTCATGTTTTCCACAATCTGGTCATACATAGTGCTTTTTCTGTCCTGGGGCATTTGCTTCATGGATTCTTCACTCTCTGTTCTTCCCACTGGCTTCTCTCTGCCACTGTGTCCTAACTCACCTCCAGCACAACCCCTGGGTTGTCCAACATAAAATTCAGGTACTAAGAGTGTTCTTACAGGTGTTCTAGAGCCAGCCCCTGGAGAAAATTTGGGAACTGCTGCACTGTACAAGGGCAGGGTATCGCAGGTCAGCATTAGTTACCTATCAAGGGTCTTGCTGCGGAGCTCAGGCTGTGCTTTTTAGTCATTCTTCCTGTAAATATGCTCTGATGAGCTTTTTCTTCATCTTAGCCTACAAATACAAGTTAGATATGTACTATTGGTATTTTTCACACAAGTGCTCGTAAAAATATATTTGAGTAGGGAACTGAGACTTGGAGTTGTATCAGCAGAAAAAATGGAGTAGAAACCTGATCACTGTTTCAAAGGTCGTACAATAAATATTACATACGAAGTTATTTTAGTCTCTGAGGAATGATGTCTCTGGCTTTAGAAGATGATGATGTTGGTTTATGCAAGTATAAGGAGACCTAATACATACTGCTCATCAGATCTTGAGCAAATCAGTCCCTGTGTCTTTTTTCCTGCTGGTAAACTGACACTGATACTGCCTTTGTTTATGAAGTTCTTTGAGATCTGATGATGGAAAGGCATTAAGTAAATCTTTCAATTAAGATGAAGAGGAGGATGCCAACAAGTTGTTAAAACTTGTAGTTAAGTGGCTAGACTTAGAACTTTCAGTTTACAAATTACTGATAAAAGTGATAACTAGTGATGATCTAATTACTGATAATTGGTGATGGTCTTAAACTGGTGTGCTCCTTTCCTACAGTTCTGAACTTTAAAAGAAGTGTCTCGTGTATTCCAGTTGAGAATTGCCCCCTGAAGGGCTTTTATTTCTGCGTGTCTTAAGGCAGCTGAAATGGTATCTTGGGTTTGTTTTCCAGAGCTGTAGGAACATGAAAATAATGGCTGATGGTTTCAATGTATGTTGTCTTTTTGTATTGTTTCTTTTTCTGAACTTTCATTTCAGGAAAATGATCTCTGTAACTTTCATTTTGATTTGGATTTGATGTCTTGGGACTCGGATCTTTGGAATATTACAGGCCATGCTTATACAGGTAATTTACCTTTTGCAGGTGTGACTATTCCCTCCCACCCCACCCCAGCGTGAGCTGTTATAACTTTAAAGTAGTGGTCATTTATGTGAAACTTTCTGATGTCCTGCAGCATCTCTGTGATGAGAAGCCATGCTGTGTTTCTGTAGGATGAGTACAGCTGGCAAGGCGCTAAGCTGTTTACTGTCTTTAATCTCACTATGTTTTCTGCTGTGCCTTGCTTCAGGAATTAAATAGCTGGTGTACAGCAGCTTGTTCTTTACTGATCTCCCATTGTTAAACACCTGTACTTTCTGTAAAATTTCTTTGTCTACCTCTTGCAGATGCAAGTGTGAAGACAGAACCCTTATCACCAGCCACTTCAAATTGTTCGGTCCCTTCTCCATCGTCTGCGGACTCTCCGATGCAGAATGTGCCTGTATGTATGCAGAAACCTCAGTGTAACACAGATAGCAGCAGTCATTCCAAACCATTTGTGACAAACAAAAAGCCCAGTGATTTACTTATCTGACCAACTTCGTGGCATAAGAGGAAGCAGCTTATTTTTCCAGCCCTTGCAAAACCAACTTCCCTTCAGTGGTGTTTTCCTTCCTCTCCTACTGTGACCCGTTCTAAAAAGAGCATATTCAATTTTGTTTCCTCAGTTGTGTGTATTGGCCTGGTTGCCAAACAAAATGCCTTCTAGAGTCTAGCGGTTGCTGGCTTCTGCCCCTCTTTATTCTTCTGATAACGAGGGGTCCATCTTTGGTTTTCAGTGGTGCTCAGCATTGACCAGAAAAAAACTGCAGAACAAGACCTTTCTCCTGTTTGCTGAAGCAGCCACACAGATGTGATGAAAGGCTGTTATACTCTGAACTGCTAGTAGACACTTTTGTGTGTTTCTGAAGTGTGAATCTCATGTACTTTCTGTCTGCAGGATGATGTGGACTTCAGCTGTAGCTCCCAGATGTCTCCCATCTCTCTCTACAGCAAGAGTTGCAGAAGCCCTGCATCCCCTGAAGGAGATGGAGGGAAGAAGCCTGCTGTCAGCGTCGCTTCTCGGTCTGGTATGAAAGACTGAGTTACTTTAATTCCACAGATACTATACATGTTGTCCTGTGTACGGATGTTTAACTAACAGACGCTAGTATGTTCTGTAATTTTTGACTTGCGTTTGTGATAGGACGTGTCTATTTTTAACAAGTATTATAGATGGGTTAAAAAAAATACCAAAAGCCATGTTCTTACTGCTTTAATTCTTTCTTTCATATATTCTGGTCCAACTCTGACTCTTTTTCCTTTCCTAGCAAATAATTCTGTGAGGACACTGAAGAGATGTGGTCAGACAGCATCCAGGCCTTCGATACAACCCAAACCCCTTTTGCCTGCTGTACCTGAGGCTCAGGCTAACATTGGCATCCCAGCTAAAACCATCATTATCCAGACTCTTCCCACGCTTATGCCGCTGCCAAAGCATCAGCCAGTTGTTAACATCCAGCCAGCACCCCCTAAAGGTAGGTGAATCATCTTGACTGAGCTAGGTCTTGGGGGTAAACATGTCTTTTTGGGACGGTTGCTAGAATGAAGTTAGCTTTGGTGGGTGAAATGAGAAGGGTAGGAAAAAAAAAGAGGGGTACTACATGCTTTGCTGAAAAAGCTTTAGACTGAAAAGATGACCTTATTCCTCCCTCATATAGCCCTATGGGAAATGGCACTCACCTGGGCATTGTGTAGAATGGAAGACAGTGTAGCAAGAGACTATGCTGAGTGCTGTCAGGTGTGGAGATAAAACTGCTCATTTGGAAGGATCTCTAGGGGCCCTTTGCTCTACTTGTGATGGCAAGTGGTGCATAAGGTGATTACAGCGCTATTCTGTCATATCCAGGGGAAGATCCAGCAGGATCAGTTAGGGTGGCTTGAATAAACCTTGAAAGTTTGGGAGGAGTGCTAAAATTTTTTTTTATTTTTTTTTAAAAAAAAAACCCATAAGAAACTCCATTGCAGGATGGTGGGAACATGAGTTTATGGGTTTTTATCTCACTAAACAGCATTAAATAGGATGCTGTGAAATCTGCTAAGTGTTAAGAGAGCCATGTCAGAGGTTAGAATAGTTGCTTACAGCTGCAAGGTGATGTTAACAAGATTAACAAGTGATTTCCTGTCCACTGATAATTCTTTATTCCTCCTGTTGCCCTGTAACATATTTTTGAAGCAGCCTGAGCCTTCATTCCGAATCCCAAGCATTATTTTACTCTTCAGCTAAGGCAGTAGGGATGTTACTTGCACTGCTGAAATTTTCAGATGCAGTTGCTGGTTTTCACCAGCTGATGGCTGCAGTCTCTTGCGGTTGACTGTACAGGCACTGGAGCATGGAAGGAAAAAGAGACAAATACTTAAGGCCGTATATCTAGAAATTCTTGCAATAGTAAAAAATGTGTCTTCATTACTAATTACTAACATCAGGAGTTAAGCCAAAGCTGGAGACGCTGACATTTGTTACAACATGCCTAAGATTCTTGCACTGCTTAAAACACAGGTCAGCACAGTCAGTGTGACCTAATTCTTATTCCTTCTGATGTTCCAGCTGATAAAATGCCATCTGGAATAAGGAATCTTGGGGATATAGATTTTTTTGGATATAGATGTGGTACTGTGAAGATGAGCTTCTCCTTTTCCCTGAAGAAAAGTCAGGAGAGTAGTTTCTGTGAGGCCCTATAAAGGAAATATTTTTGGGAAAGTTATTTATATGCCATGTATTTACTTTAACTGAGGGTCTGTTTAAAAATTCTGTAGTGTCGCTTCCGTAACAAAAACCATAAGGATCTTTTTCGTTATTGAAAATCCCCTGCACATGACAAGTTGGAGCTTCCGGTTTGAAATATGCTATTATCTTCAAAAGAGCATGAGTGATATTTTTACTGTCACTTTCATCAAAGCTTAAAGAAGACAGCGTGTTCTTAGAGCATCACATACTTCATGCATTAAAAAAAAATCTTGAAATAATCTCAAGTTCACCATTTGAAGTTCTTAAATATGGGTAGTGCTAACTTACGATGTCTTCAAGATTATCTCTGCAAAAAAGGAGATCTAATCCTACACCTCATACATAAAAGATCTTGTTGCTAGGTCATTTTTCACCTTCCAGAAGGTTTGGTAAATGCTGTAATACATCGTCGTACACTTTGGTTGGAGCGCTCAGCTGGAGCGTGCTGTTTGTGAAAGCTGATGAGATCATCCTGTTACAAAGGATTAGAGACATGCATGTGTTTTCAGACAACAAAATATTACTTAAGCACCTGCTTGAGTTAAATGTAGTTGTTGGACTGAAATTTCTTGGAAGTGACTTTTTAATTCCATTTCAAATTCTGTCAAAATTACCTCACTTTTTCTGCTTGCTTTTCTTTAAGCTCTGTTCAGCTTGTGTGTACAATTTTTTACATAAGACATTTTTCAATAAATTGGTTTTGTCTTAGTATGAAATGAGGCTTTAACTTATGTTTTGAAAGTGTAACTTGCGTTGGTCTTTCTCATTTGTCTTCTTTCTCGATGCTGTTTCTGAATTAGTTTGTATAGTGTGAGTCACTTCTGTGTCCTAAGGTTTCCATTGAATACAGCAACAAAGTAGGGATGGACAAAAGAGAGAAGAAGAATTGAGGCTGACAGGCTAAGTTCTTGGAAAAAAGTTGCTCAAAGTGTATCAAGTGTTGTTAGCAATACTGAAGTGAGTAATGTTTCTAACAAGTGTTGACTTTTATTAACTTTGAGGAGCCATTGGGTTTTGGGAGAGAGCGCGATTTAGCGGCTCTCTTTAATACGTGTAGTTTTTGTTTGCAGGATGGATTAAGAGCCCTGCCAACTTTTGAGTTGGTTTTTTGTTGTTGTTGGTTGGTTGGTTGTTTTTTTTTTTCTTTCTCCCATGCCTATGCTGTGAAATATACTAATGCTGAAGAATTGGACTTCAGATAAATCGGCTGGGACACGAGATGAAGTGAGACTTTCTACCTCATGTATCAGTATTCCCCTACAAACTGCTCATGTACAAATCCATTTCATATCATATGCTGAGCACTCCTGTTTGTTCTTGTGTTCTAGGTCAATCAGTGGTGCTCCCCCAGTCCACTGTGGTACAGCTCCAGGCTTCTGGGGTGCTTCCTGCCTCCCAGCCAGTCATTGCTGTCACTGGAGGGACCACACAGCTTCACAATAATACCGTGAATGCATTGCCTCCAGCCGCTGGAAATGGCTCAACGAGCGGCAAAATACTAGTGACTAAGCCCTTGCTTCAAAGCACCGCACCAGCAGTGGGTCTGGATGTAAGTTCTGACTGTGTGATGATAGCTAATAACCAAAGCTTGGAAACAGTTTTCAGTTACTTGCATGTGAGATGTAATGGGAGAACCAGGTCCTTCAGACTCTCAAGAAGACAGAGCTGTAGTTGGGCTCATCTGTTAGGATTTCTAACAGTAAATGGCAACTTGGCAAATAGTGTGGGGAGGAACAGCTTGATATCTGCTGGCCTGCCTGGAGTGGCAGACCAGATATGCAAGCATTGTGGCGGAAGGCAGTGCTAGTATATTTTTTCCTTCACTTGTCTTCTCAACTGCGAGCTCTCAATGACTGGAGCTCTTACATACAGGAAGATTTTATATATCTGATTTTTTTTATTAATACTAAAACATTTTTCTAATCCATATAATAAAACCACTCATTTCGAAGTAGATTAATTGGCAATGTCAGCAGTAGACTTGATTCTTTTTCTGTTCTGTTTATCTCCCCTGATTTTACTCATTTTTAGAAACTTCGGATACTGAGTTTCATATGATCTTAATCTGTTCAGACTTCCTTTTGATCATATACTGAATGAGTAGAAAGGCGGTAAGCTCTCAAAAGTCACTGCATAAATAAATAAGTTTTTTCACAGTAGCTCACAGTAAGCAGTAGGTGTAAACAGAAATAGCTTTTGAGATGTGTGGGGTTTTTTTCCCTCTCCAGTTTTGACATCTTAAGTAGCTACCAAGCTAACAACTTAAGTTCCTAGTAGTTTGGGGCGGCTTTGGTTGCTTTTTGTTGTCCGAAGGAGGGCATGGTTGTGGAAAATACCAAAGCTGCTTATTTGTGGCTTTTAAATTCTCAGGGTGTCATTCTCCAGTGTGATATTATAAGTGCAGTTGTCGTGAGCTGAAGGTCCTATCGCAACTCTCGGTGTGAGGTAGAAAACACTGGTGTCCATTCACATGAAATTTTGCAGTATAGTCACCTGTTATTAGCAGCGCAAGACACTTTCTCCAAGGCATATGCCTTCTGACTTCTCTGGAGGGATCTTGTTGTAAGGTTTCTGAGTGTCTCAGAATTGCCCCTCATGCCTGAGGTTAAATTCTCCTCACCACCCATGTTTGTGTGTGGGCTGTATCTTTGAATGAAAAGTTATTTGCTACAAGTAATTCAACAGATGAACTGCAATGGAAACATAATCTTGAATTTACAAGACGCTAACAAAGGTCTGTCAGCAGACAGAGCAGTTGAGTGCTGCATTTTTAAATGATAATTGCCTGTTGTGTAAAGCCAAACTGAAGAGACCTGTCAGCAGTCCTTAGATTTGTGACTCCCTGTAATCTAGACTAGCATGGCACCTGGCCGTTGTCTGAATATAAGGTTTAATTGACAAAAGCCCCTTATTGTCATCACACTTCACATACACATCTGCGTGTAGCTGGGGTAGTGAATAGCTGTTTTGAACGATGGCTGTGTGGGTGTTTCCACCAGAAGCGCTTTTAGAGAGGCGGCTTTAAGACTTGGTATCAGCCTCAGTGCTGCACATCTTACCTGTATTTACTGAAACATGAAAAAACAGTTGCAGCTGTTCTTTGGCACATGCTGTGAAACAGCACTTTGAAAAAGAACAAATGTTTCAGGATACAGCTGGCGCCAGCAGGGTTAAAACATCTTGTGACTGCCGGCACTCAGAGCTGCACAGATGTAGCTGTCACTTGAGCTCTGTAACACGTGTTTGTGTTTGCTAATCTAAGCAGATGTTGCAGGATAAAAAGAAACACTGCAGGACTTTCTTTTGGGCTTAGGAGGGATAAACTGTTAGCTTAACACTCAGCCCTTCCGATGGATTAGACTGAGATTGGCTGATAGCAGGCTCTAAGTGTGAGGCCCTACCTTGTGCTTGTCCTGATGGCACACGTTTGCGCAGCTTGCCAGCTGCGGGGAAGTGCCAGGCTTTCAGTGCGGTCACTCTTCGCTAGGAAACTGGTGAAGAACTTTCCACTAGGAAATTGGACAAAAGAAATGCTGCCTAAGCAAGCCACTCTTCCGGTTGAAGGAAAGAGGTTCTTAACTAAAAAAGCGGATTGCCTTTCCTATTGCAATTAAATTATATGAGAACACAAACAGTAGGTGTGTGAAGGAATCCGGTTTAGGGTTGTCCTTATAGGGCCTTTCTGTCGTGTTTCCACTCTGTGGTGAGAAAGGATTTAATTCTGCTTCCCAGTTCTGTTGATAAAAAAAAATATCGGAAAATTTAGAAAAAAATAGATTATGCAAAATTACTTCAACGTAAGTGTGGATTTCTATTTAAGAATCCTGGGTTTTGTGCTGTACATTGGGTAATTTTCATGTGAAATAAACTAGTTAGTCAAGTTGTGTTCTGTTGAGTTAGAGACAAGAAAACCCAGATCTTTCATAACAACACAGAAAATGCCTGCATAGGTTTTGTATTCCTGCATTTAAGATGCATCTCCGAAGACAGCAGCTTTCGTAAGCTGAGGTAAGAAGCCAGGCAATATGAAGTTGAAATGGTTTGTACTTTCAGCTTTCTGTTAACTTTCCCAGTGTGTGTACCAAAAACTCCATTAAGTGTCAGAGACGTTCTTACTGCCTTGTGTTAGGAATACAGCTTGTGTTGGAACAGAGGTTAAAGTTTGCTCAGAACTGAGTTTTCTTTGGAAGGCTAAATTGAGGTAGCAGTGTTTATTTGTAAAGTCCGTGGCTCTGTAAAGACTCTGGAGATAGAGGACAATCTGAATCTAGTTAGTGCTGTTTGAAGGAAGTTTTTCTGTGAACCTTTCACTTCATATTTACAACATCTTTTTTGCATGTGTGTGTTAGTGCTGGCGTAGTTTTTAAAGCTGGGAAGCAAAACTTGCATCACTGATTAGTGGTTGATTTTAATGCCAGTGTTTTCCCGTTATGGTCTGTGTTTCCTGAGAACCAGAAGTGACTACCTTCAGTGGTAAATTTAGTACAATACAACCTACAAAAAGGGAGACTGCAAAAGAAGTTAGCAGGCATGTTTGCTGTGTTTAATCTTTGTTCAGCACTTGTGCAAAGCAATGTTGCTCAAGCAGTCTGACATTATAAATTAATTCCTCTCCCTCTTCTGATTGTCAAAATGCTCAAGCAAGAGGTTTGTTTATCGTGATGCCAAGCCAGCTGTGTAATGCTTAGTGCCCTACGCATCCAGGTTTAAGCGTTGTTGCGCTATTTCACACACACAACTCTCCATTTCTTGTATCAGATTTAGGTAGGATTGGGTGTGCAGCTGTGGCTGATTCCCCAAGAAAGCTTGGCAAGCGCTAGAGGATTGACCAAGGACTTTAAACTGTTTTACTGATTGCCAAGTAAAGCAAAATAATTCAAGGACACAAATAGTTGGGTTTCATTTAAGTAAGCTGAAGATAGAGCAGAAGTGAAACTTGTGTGGCATAGACTGAGATGCAGTTATTGCACCGAGTACCTTGAATCGGACTGGGGAGAGCTGCTGTCCCTGCCAGCATTTGGAGAACACTGAGTAAAGGAGGACAGTCTAGATAAATACTATCTGAAACATAGCTGGTAGTGTCTAAAACAGCGATAGATGTACCTTAGGATGTGCTCTTAGTGAACGAACACTGCACTGGTGCTTTAACTCCATGTTTTCTCCAGGGAAGCAGGTAGGTTTGCCAGAGGTTACAGACACTTAGTCAACAGCTATCCAGTAGTGAATAATCCTGACCAGATCTGCAAACGAGTGGATGTAAACAATTTGGTCTCCTCTGTTGGACTTCATGATGCAAAACCTCTTTTTAAAAAAAAAGGAATGTAACTACTTGTTTGGAATATCGCACAACTCAAGCCAAAGCTGCTGCATGAACTCATTCCTTATTATTTAATATCTGGACAGCTGAAGTGATCCACGTTGCTGTGTTCTATACACTGCAGTCCTTGGCTAGCCTGAATCTCTTTTTTTCCAAAGTTTTTATATGTCTGCAGAAGTTTTCTTATGTTAAGTATTGTAGTACTTAAATTCAAGACAAAGGTTAATGTTAGTGAAAATATGTTAAAATCTTTTCCTTCTCCACTCTCTGCTAAAGAGAGAAACTGGAGTAAGTACAAACAGCTTCACTTTCGCAGACTTTTGTTGGTAGCAGCAGACTAGACATATAATAAATGGTCTTTACAGAGGGCAATTAGATCAACATGGAGACAACCCAAAATGCTAACGCACTGTAACATGTTTTCTTAGTCTTTGTCACCAGACTGCAGTATCATGAAGTGGAATGACTTCTTCAGACAGCCTGTAGCCAATTTTTCTTGCAGACACCAAAGCCCTAGAGCAACATATTGTCTGTGTGCGGGTGTATACCAGGAGAGTCGGAAAGCTATGGTGAAGGCTCTTTAAGCAGCCACACCTTAACCGGAGCACACTATCAGAGTTCATTAATGTTGCTATTCTGTGACTTGTTTATTTTTTCCTATACTGACAGGAATTTTTTTTTCCCTATATTTCTAGAATAGTTCTCGTCTTTTTTCTTCAGCTTTCATGCTCTAATAGATACAGGTTACTCCAGTGCATGTGTTGGTAGCTACTGGAGGATATTCAGGTCTGCATAAGATACAGCATTTGGTTCTCTTTCAGTGTAAACATCATTAAGGCACATCCTGTTGTAGCTTAATAATGTGATGGAAGTCTTCTGGTTTTAATAAGACTAGAGTTGCTGTTGCTAATCTGTGAGGGAAAGGAAATCAACAGGGTAGTGTTTAAACTTAGAATTTCAAGTAGTTCTGTGTAGCTCTGCAGTATCGATCATCGTTATCCTTGTCGGCAGCAAGATGCTTTCAGTCTAGGTCGTCCCACTCAGTGCAAACCACAAAATGAGTAAGTGGTAAAAGACGATAAAATGTTCTTGCTTGGAGAAAAAATTCAGAGTCATCAAGACAGTTGGAGGGTGGGGAGGGACTTTGAACTGTCCCAGTCTGGTCTTGCAGACTGAATGCCTGCTAGTGGTTGGAGTGAATTATGTGCCCTCCTGGAGTGTATTTGCTGGTTTAGCTTCATTCAGAATGAATCTAGTGTGTGTGCTCTACCTGAGACTGTTGTGTGATGTGAACCAACGCGTATTAGTGAGGCAATCAGGAAATGAGCATCAAAGCCACACTTCTGGTCTGAATTAAAATTTTAATATAAGTGCACCCAGAGACTGTTTAAACTGCCATGTAAGTGCTTGATACATATAGAATGTGCAATCTGAGGTCAGCAGCAGTATTCAGAATCTCAAACTTATGTAGCAGAGCTGGAAAAGGTACAGGAACAGGTGTAATCAGTGTAGAAATGGCTTCCATACAGGACAGACTTAAAAAAGTAGGACTTTGCAGTTAAGAAAACAAATGACTGATGGTACCATAAAATGGTGTATGGTAAAGTGAAGGTGAAAGGCGTTCTTGTGGACCTGTAGATACGTATTTTCTGTCTTTGTGATTTGATTGTTCAAATCAAACTGCTGCTGAAGTATACACTTTGTGTCCTCTACATGTAGGAGAAAGTTGAGAATGCAGGAGAAAACAGAGACAGTGCAGGACCTGTTTTTTCACTATGTGTGAGCTGTAACTCTTGGAGGTGTACTGTGATTCCTAGTTGCCTCTGTGCTGAACATTTTGTCTCATTTGAAGCAGAGTGCAGGAAGCTAGCTATGTAGACTTTTGACAAAGTAGAGGAGCAGAAATTATACATGAAATAGAGGCATTTTTAACTTGCGTATCGTTGACAAAGCCTCTGAATTGTCTGTCTAGATCAATGTCTTGAGAAGACAGCAGCGCATGATCAAAAACCGAGAGTCAGCCTTTCAGTCACGGAAGAAGAAGAAAGAATACATGTTGGGACTGGAGGCAAGGCTGGAGGCAGCCTTATTGGAGAACGAGAAACTTAAGAAAGAAAACAGCACACTGAAGAGGCAGCTGGATGAAGTAGTATTAGAGGTAAGAGATTGTGATGAAGATCTGACTTCATATAAAGACAGTTGCTGGCGTGGAAGGCACTTGGACAGAAGCATGGAAATGTTGACTGGAAGAACTTTGGGGATTTCTAGCCCAGCCCCCCAGTCCGAGCAGGACTTTGACCAACTCTGTATCAGGACAACTGTCACATTATCTAGTTGACTTTTAATTCTGTATTTCATGGTACTTCTGAAGATTTCACTGAGAAGATAGACTGGGTAGAAGCTGATTACAATGCACAAACAGAAGAGTTTTATTTTTAAGTAGTCCTGGTGTGTATTCATACATAATTAGGCAAATATAAATCTAAAAAGCAAGCATAATTTGGTGTATTTAGCTTCTGACATACCTTTGTACGTCTGTGCCCCTGTTTTATTGCATGTCTTCTCTGTTTTTTCCTGTCTAGAACCAGAAGCTCAAAGTATCATCTCCAAAGAGAAGGACCCTGTGTGTGATGGTGATACTGGCTTTCATAATGTTGAATTATGGTCCACTGAGGTAAGCTGCCTAGGAGTTCCTCTGCATAGCAAGTTTGCTGTCCTGCGATTTTTTTGCTTGAACCTTTAATACAGGTAGTGTTGTGTTTTAAAGCCTTGAACTTGAAACCTGACTTCTGTCCTTTACTCTCCTCCTGCACAGGGGAAGATTCATCTGTATAGTGGTTCCTCTTTTGGAATCCTTCTGGCAACAAGAGCTATATCTTGTATTTTTAATTTCTTTTGGCTTGGCATTTTGTGAATTAATGCAACATACAGCAGTTTGTCTGCTCTGATTATACCTGAAGAGATTAAAGAGCTGTGTTTAGAATCCTCTTAGAAAAAGAAGTTGCAGACTTTCAGAGCTCATCTGCTTGTTTATACCTGTGCTAATCTCTGTAGCTGTGAGTTTAAGCTGCTTCTAGTACCCAGTGCAGGAAATCCCACTGTTTCTTCCAGTGTGAGTGCTTCAGGAGTGCTTTGCAATCCTGACCATTAGAAGTGTCTAGCTGCAATCTTCCTCATTGCAGTGTAAGCCCTGTATTACTTGTCTTCTAGATCCGGTGAAGAGGTTGTTTCCTCTCCATAGATACTTGAAGCGGTAATCAAAAAACTCTCGTGTTTCAACTGTGTCAGTGGGGCATAGGAACCAGAGAGCTGGAAGGAAGTGCTGTGTTACTTCCCAGACACTTTATAAAGAAATCTGTGTAAGAGAGTAGACTAAAAAGGGATGATATTTGCATGTAACTGTCTATTTAACCTGATTTGGAACATAAGGACCTTTTATATGAAGCTATTCACTTTTTTTCAAAAGGGGAAGATATTTTAGTAGGTTCCCAGACAGCAGTGTCTTCCTTTGTCCTCAAATCCCAGTCAAACTAAGGAATGGAATGGGATAAATCTGGAGGAAGGCTTTCTTTCTGACTATGATAAACTTTTATGATGTTGGTGTTTGTATTTTTAATAATATTAGAAAATTTTCTAAAGCTGAAATTACTTCTGAAGTATTTGCACTTATTGCAAATACTGCTTACCTCAGGCAGTGAAATACAGCTGATGATTTTACTTTGATATGGATGATTTTACAGTAGACCATTTCTTAGTGCATTTATGTTTTGTATTGGTGTTTTTGACTATCAGACAGAAAAATCAGCTTCCAGATACTAAGCAATTGATTTGTACATCCAGTCTGCATTTGCAGACATTGCTACTCACTTGAGAGACGCTATATTTACTTGGTGAGAACTAATAGGACCAGTAATCTGTTTGAAGCTGGAAGAAATTTTAGTTGTTTTTGCATTACAATGAGGAGTTGTAATGCATGAACCTCTTGTTAGTTTTGAGAGGCTTGGAATCGTGCAGGAGATGAGTGGGAAGTCTTTCACCACAGTGCTCTGAAGTTCCTGTGTCAGCTTCTCTGCCCCGAGGAATCGATAAGGTGTTGAGCCTTCTTTTTACAGAAGTATCACTGAGTGGTAGCTAGCTTCACAAACCTGATAGTCAGGATTGCTGTTCTGCTTAGTCTGTAACAACAGAAGCTTCCAATGTTTTTCAGTGATGTTTTTCAGTCCTTTCAACTTCTTACAGAAATAAGGAGGTTTTTTTGTTAGAATATCCATGCTAGCTTATAGTTCAGGAAAATACTTTTTCCTCTGAGTTAGCTATCTGTGGAATACCTAGTTTCTATGCAGTGATCAACTGAAAAAAAAAAGTCTAATTTCTAACCTTGTGACAGTGTTGCCATTTCTCTTCTGTGGGAAATAATTTCACTTGCACGCCTCTGTGGAGGTATGATAGCATTCAGGCACAGGATGTTTTGATTCAAACATATTAGTAGTGAATATTGTATTATTTAAAACCAAAGAACCGTTGCAAAGAGTGTGATATCCCAAAAAAGCCCAAATGTGGGAATTCGACCCCCTAAATTCTGTAGCAGACTTTGAAATTCCCTTAGCTGGCCTTACTGTAAGATGCTTCTCAGTTTCTTTACCAGAAGTGATAGGATTCTTTGAAGGCTAGAGGTGAAACGAAAGAACTGATACATAGATTTTCTCTTTAGCTGCCTGTTTCCATCAAGTCAGAGCAGGCAGGGAAGCAGCCGGGTTGTCTGGGGACAGGAATGTGAAGCTGAAGGACAGGCAGTCCTGCAGATCCTCCCTGCCCTGCAGCAGGTCAGTAGAGGTGCAGTGCAGTGTTTGGGCACTTGGCAACCCACAAAAAACATCTGGAGGGTAGACTGCGTAGTTAGTTCTGTGTTTTCTTCTGCGTTAGTGGATGTGTGTTGTACTAGCACTGCTTCACACGTAATTTTTTTTATTGGTCTTAAGTCTTGCTGACTGTGTATGTAAGTGGTGAGATGTCTGTGATGTTTCATGGAGGACTCTGAGGTTGCACTGTTCTGCTGTTTTAAGATTATGAGAAGCAGTCCAGGATGTGGCAGCCCTTGACAGACAAATTTAGCAGATAAAATTATTCTGCTGATGCATTTTTTTTTTGTGCTGACAAATATACTACTATGTGCATGGGTAATCTGTAGCATTGAACGTGGGAATATGGGAGTAGGGCTGAAAGTCTGGTAGGGAAGCTGGTGGATTGACTGAAGAAATCTGTTTGAAAATATTGGAGGGAGAGTCTAGTCCAGTCTGTTGGATTGCCAACAAGCTTTTCGGAACGTCCTTCAGTCTTGGAAATGGCACCGTGTTATCTCTGATAAAAAGTGTTCGTTGAATTAAATGTAAATTGAATGTAATATAAATCGAATACTTTCTGGTTGTGAAAGTGGCTTCTATAGAGTTAATGGTAACTCTGCATTGTATTGTACTGTGTTACTGAACTCTTTTGGGTTTGTTGATATTTGTGTAGAAAACTGAAACTTTGAATTATTAAAAGCATAAGTGATTTAGCAGGAATTCTATTAGTGCAAGTTTCTATTTCATCTATTTGCTTTGTACTAGAAGAAAGGCGTCCAGGAATTTCCCATCTGAGTGTAAATGAACTATTCTCTAATCTTTGTGAATTATTTGGATTTAACATCTATAAAAAATTCCTTTTATTATTATTTAAGAATGATTGGTGAGGTGTATGAAGGGAAAAGGGTGGTACTTTGATTTAATTCCTTGAAGAGGTCACCCCCTTGCCCCAGTCTTACATACCATGAGGTGTAAGACAGGAATTGGCAATCCACCAAGTTTGCACAAAAGGCAATGAACGCACAAAACTTGGCATGCAGCAGGTTTGGGAGCTGGAACCACGACATCTGGAGGCAGATATCTGTTGGAGACAGCGTCTCCTGCCTTAGCACTTGCGTTCTGTGAGAGCCAGTGTTGGTCAGCACAGCTGTGTTCTCAGCTGGCATGGCACTCATGAAAGATTGCTGATTTCTGGCATTAAGCATCATTTAATTAGCTGTGCATTTTTTTTATGACCTATAACACAAGATCTGAAAATTTTCAGACTGCTACAATTCCTAGATGCCCTTTTTTGTTGTTGTTTAATTTCCATATTTCTGTTAGACTGTGCCTGGGTAGTGAACCAATCTGAAAATGTACTAAAGCAGCACAAACGATGCTGAAACAAATGGAAACCAAGCACATGTTCAGGTCTAAACAATACATGTATTTTGGGACTCTTTCTTTTGTTTTTCTTCCCCATTCCCATTTGAATATAAATTGTCTTGTGTGTTTGGTTTTTCTTTTTAATGCAAGTCCTACATGTGATAGTGAAATATTTGCAGGAAGCAAAACCAACTAATGTATAAAAAGTAGGGAAGGGAGAAGGATCACAGAAGATGCAAAAGGTGAATTTTCTGCATCTGTGCTTCTTGAGGCAGTAGCAGCAAAGCATGTAAGCTACGTACTTGCTAGTGGCCATAGCATTACTTTCTTGCCTATGAAAAATGTTCAACTAGTTGGTTTGTTTTTTCCCCCCTAATCAGTCTACTCAAGCTTATATGGTGGTCATCATCTAACAACAATCTTACAACTTCATAAATGCTCTAAGCCAGCCAGAATGTATGCTAACTACCATTTCAGATATTTAGTGGACAGAAAACAAAGAAAAATATGAAGTTGGAGAGAGAAAAGGCAGATCTGTGAAGAGATTGGAACAAGGGGTTTGAGAATGTGGTGTGATTCTTTTTTCTTTTATTTATTAATTTTGGTTTTTCTTACAAGTTGGCTGTCTCTGTTTGGCTGGAACCCCTTTCAAACTGGAAAACAGACTTGACTTAAGCTGTATTGTGGTGGAGGATGACTGAGGTGCTGATTGACGGAGCTAAGTAAAGCTGCTGCTTCAAAATCTCTTGTGTCCTGTTGACCTAGATCAGCTGCACTAGAATTGCTGGCCTTTTGTAGTGACTTCATTGCAGCTCCTCCCTAATGTCCTGATGGATTTTCTTCTACTTTCCAGGACTATCCTGGAAACTGAATAATGTATTTAAAAATCAGATCCACTGAGCAATCTGCAAATAAAGACACCAGCCTTGGTAGCTGAGAAGCATGATTTTTCTGCTATTGTCACAGACTGCAAAAAATGGAGAAGCAGTGATTTTTTTTTTTTTATTCTTCAAAGACTTAGAGATGTGTTCCTTTTCTTCGATTGGTGGCACCAATATTAGGAAAAGAAGCCCAGAAGTGATAAGATTAATCATCTTTTACTAAAAATGAGGAAATCACCCAAGAATCACAGCAAGCAGGAGCCTAGGGATACTTCAGCGGTGGGATTTTGGAAGGTTAGAGAAATAATTTTGTAGTTCCCTTAAAGGGAGCATTAGCTGTGCAGGCAAAGGAGCTAATCTCGTTACCATAACATCACAGGCAGCAAGTGTTCTGTTGCTGCAGAGATGTTTGAGCTGTATGTTGTGTGCTCGGGTTTGTCAGTGCAGATCCCACTCACAGCAGTCAATCCTGGCCAGTATGGTCTGGATCTCACCACTGTGCTGTATTGTGAAACTGAGCAGCATCATGGCCTGTTTAGAAACACCCCAAATGTCCTCTTGAGTCATATGTGCTAAGCAGACTAAAGCCGTGTGTCTTGACACCTGCCTAAAATGAAGGACAATGACTAGCAACTGAAATACAGTATATGTGTGTGTGTGTGTATATATATGGAGTTTTTTTATTTTTTTTTTTTCTCCTCTCATGCCTTAACCATTCTTCCTGATTGTGCGTGTGCCCCTTCCTCACTCCGTTCCAGTACAGAGTGAGGCAGATTAGTTCAAATCCCTGGTGGCTTGTAGCGTAATGGAGGAGGAACTCCCCAGACAGGCTCCTTGCTTGTCCTTTGCCACCTTCTAGCTGAGCTGGAGCTTGATCTAGGAGCGGTGCTGAACTGTGATCTCTAAACACTGTACCCGTGACCCGTGCCTGCCTTCAGCTGCTGGTTAGATAACATTGTCTAAAATCGTGCCGACTGCTGAATTGTGTCTAAAAGGTGTTCTGAGAACAGAGAACCACACATCGTGGGCTGTACAACAGGGTGAGATGCTTGCTCTCAGTTCATCCAGTCCTGTGTGTTTTTTGCACTGGGTGAAGGATAGAAAGGATTGTTTCTCTGCTATTTGCAAGCCTCAGTAGCCTTCCATATATCTTTATGAGGTTAATAGACTTAAACGTGATGTATACCTGAAGTCATGCTAGAATACATACAAATGATGACAGTCAAAGGGCTATTAATTTCTTACACACTAGTAGAGAGGAACTAGTGAAGTGTGAAGAGAAAACTATTAGATGAGTGCAAGAGGCATGCAACAGTGCCAAGTTAGCCGGCTCCTTCTAGCTGCCAAGGAAATACAGAACCCTCTGAGCGTTTTGGCAAGAACAGGAGAAGCTCTGGGAGACATGTGTGGCTCTTAACACTTCTAATACGAGAAACTTACTTTAATGTTTGTGGTACTGAAAGAATACGTTTCAGTGCTGAGTTGAGTGTACATTTTTGTTGGAGATGGCCCAAAGCTAGAAACCTGCTTCCGTAGCACACCTTTGGTCTTGTGTTGTAGTTTCTCCTTGAAAAGAGGGAGAGAAATTGAGAGTAAAAGGACAAGTTGAGTAATTTGGAATTGGGTTGAGGTTCCAGACCTCTCAGAACCTCTCGTGATGGTTTGGTGCTTGAATAAAATTGAATAATCGTTATTTTCTTACAAACTATGACTGCAGGAGCAGGAAGTGATTTCTTCCTCCTTCCTTTACTGATCACAGCCACGTGTTCATTGTGGCAGAGTTGTGCCTTGGCCTGGTTGTGCTTGCTTGTCTTGTCCTGCCACTGCTGGTGCAGTTGCAGAGCCTGCACAGAATGCCAGATGCACTCGCTGATAACTTACCCTTTTCTACGTGTGTTCATCTGCTGGGCTGGGAGTGAAATGCAGAAAGTTTTTACCCTGAATTAACATAGCAGTTGAGACTGCTTGCATCAGGCTTGCCCAATAAAGGCCAGCCCACTTCCAAATAACTGTGTAGAGTTTTCCAAGCAAAAATAAATGCTCTGCGTGTTGCTTTCTTCCTTTCTTTTCTAGCAGCTTTATTGAAAATAAATTGCTTTTTAAAGAAAGCAAAACGCAAGAAAAAGAAAGTTCTCTCCAGTTTGGGTTGCTTTCCTTGTCCTTCCCAGCAGAGGAAAGAGGCCAAGCTCCTCTCACCAGCCCAGCACTCACGGGGGGTTGCTCTGGAGCAGCCTGGCAGGAGAAGGTGGTGCCTTGCTGTCGGCAGATGGTGCCCTCATCAGGAATAAGAAACGAGAAATACTTTCCAGAGAGCGTTTGGCACTGTGGCAGCCTTGTCTGGAATCAGTTAGGAAGAGGACAAGGCCCTCAGTTGGTGTCTCCTTGCAATGTCAACTTTAGCCGGTTGGAAATATCCCAGCTCATATTCAGAGATGGTTCTGTCCCCAGAAAACGCTTTGTTATGATATCGCTATTGGCTTTTGTCTACAAATTACTGTATAACTTCAACGTCAGTATTCAAAACTTGAAGTGCACAAGGTTTATTCAGCCAGAAGTACAAATGAAATTTTTAGTTTCGAGCTCCTGGCAAGACCTGCTTTCCCATTTATCAAACTGACATTCACGCCAAAGAAGTAATACAACTAAAACATCGGGTGCCGTTGAATGCCTGGAGAAACCATGACAGGAGTGTTGCTTTTCTTTCCTGCTTATAGTTGAATTTATCTGCACTTCTGAACAAACATCTGCATGAAGTATTTAGTGGTTCTTTGTTTTTTCTCTTGGATCTCATTTTGCATCTTAAACAAGCCAATAGCTCAGCCAGCTTGGACAGGGTGTTTGTGGCTGTGTGAAAATCCTTTAATGCTCACGGTATCTGGGATGTCCAGATACAGGTATGTAAGTGTGGCCAAACAGAAATGGTTCCAGCTTCCATCTTCTAAATGGTTGTCTTGTCTGGTAAAGACATTTCTCAGCTTCGGTTTTTCTTCACTTTTGATGCGGGGCAGTAACTCAATTCCTGCAAATAGTAGGACTTGCTCAGGGAAGATATGCCAAAGTGCTCTTTCTTTTCCAAATTCTCACCTTGTAGCCCAACACAATGAAAAAGTAGTCCATGCTTTTGCTATCTGTCATATTAAAACATTTTTTTTAAGCAACTATTGATATCTTAACTGAAAATACTATACTTCAGAAGCTTTTTTCCATCTGAATTGGGATCTTCTACCTTCCTCTTTCCCTGTTTCTAGCCTCTTCTACGTGATGTTTTTAAATGTTCAATATGAACTTCATCTTCAGTGTCATGGTGTTGGGATCTGCTCTGTGGACCCTTCCTGTTCCAGCTCGTATTGCTGCTGTTCTATCTAGCACTTTTAAAGCTCAGTATGCCTCGGGTGAGCAGATGTTTCTAGATGTAGCTCTGCAGGAGAGGTCTGTCCTTCCTCCAAGGTGCTAAAGGGATTCCTTGGTCCTAAGTCATACTTTTCCCACATGTCAATTTGGGATGTCAAAGGAGGAATATTTCTGATACCCTGTGTCGTACCCTCATGTACCCACTTGGCACGGAAAGGTCTTTGAGAATGAGAAGTCAAAGGATATAGACGGTTACCTGAAGATGGAGCCCTGTTTACAGGCAAACTCCACAAGTGATCTCTTGTGAGAGAAAGGAAGGGGAAGAAATGCTACAACAGAACAACATCATCTGCTCTTCAGATGGGGAAAATCTAACAAAACTCCCCAAGTAACTAGAAGGTGGAAGCAGGGCAGTATTTCAAGTTGCAGTGTTTTCCTTATCCAAAATGAAAGTTCTTTTGGTTTTGGGTCATTGCCACAAACCAAAGGAGCAAGGAAGGAGATGGTTTTTGTTGGTTTGGTTTTTTTGTTGGTTGTTTTTTTTCTTGTTAAGGCATATTTGAAACTTTGAGAAGGAAGCTTTTGATCATCTTCAACGTCCTAAAAAATGAATGGGAAAGAGGAGGCAAATGTAGCCCATGTAGCTTAAGGCAGAAATTGCTGCTAGATCTGCTTCGAAAGAACCATTTTGCAGAGAATAACAATCCTGATAAAGGAAAGGGTATTGGAATAAATACCATGAACCATATATTTTATTGTCAAGTTGGTGCCCGTGTTCTCAGAAGTGGGAGCCATGATTTATGCCTGTAGGGTATCTTTTTTCAGGTTGAAACATCCCATACTTAGCTACTGCCAAAAGTGAGATTTTAATTTTGATTAAAAGATTAAGGTGTTTTAAGCATGAGAAAAGTAAAAATAAACATTTCTGCTCGGTTAAAGCTGACATGATAAAATGAGATGTGTGTGGTTTTGAGTGGCTGTACAGCTAAAACAACTAAATAACAAAAACTGAAGATTAGCTGTGATTGCAGAGCAGTTCTTATCTTTATCCTTGATTGACTTGGTTTGGATTTCTCTACTTTTGTTCGGAGTTCAGGGCAAACTGGAGTAGCAATATATTGCATGTGGCACTTCACCTCAAGCTAGTCACCTCGCCAAGCTGGAACCTGAAATAATAAGAATTGCCTTTGCAGAACAAGGCAGATAGGAAGGAAGAACCATTGTGGAAAAATGCAGATTTGTTACAATTGTACTGATTATGTTTTTGTCAGCTTTAACTAAGTAATTACATGGAAAGTTTCTTTGGTTCAACTTGTCATTCTTAACAGGAAAGGAAAGAAATAGGATAGGATAAAGCGCCAGACCCAGTAGGTCATCAACATACTGGATGACTGATAAACTTCAGGCTGTGGAGAAATGATTTGCAGGAGAGTTACAACTTTCAGATCTTCTGATGGATATTCTTGATTTCATAAATAAACTTCCAGATACTTTTAGCTGTCATGGCTGCAAATTAGGTAGAGTAGGGACATTTCACAGATGAGTGGCTTCCAGCAGGAACGTGTGGTGTGCGTGTAAGCATCAGCCTTACTTTTGAGCTCTAGTTCTGGGCTTGAGATGCTGCCAGCTGTGCTGATGCTTTCATTGGAAGAAAAGAAACATGATCTCATAAAATATAGTGGATAGCAGAGATTGTTTCTGTAAAACCGGATAGCCTGATGTTGCCTGATCTATGAGGCTGTGAATAAACCATGCAGCTTTCCATGCTATGCAGTAGAAGCAATGAGACATTTGGGTGCTAGTGTACATATACAGTAAGGAAACTGTCTGTAAGTACTTTTCTTCCCACTGCCACTATTGAGAACAGAGCCTGTGGCATTTTTGCTGCCCTCATTCTGTGCTGCTGCCTGGAAACCTGAAGGAGAGGAGGCAGTCCAAGCGACGTCAGCCTGGGTCTGGGATTGCCCTGGCTCTGGCAGTTCTGCAGAATGTCACAGAATTGCTCACGGGGAGACCTGGGTTACCGCTAGCAGGAGCGCAAATGTGCTGGCAAAAGAGAGAAGATTGCTAGGCAACTATGTCTGTATGCCTTCTGCTTTGTTGTGGAGTATTTAATCTGCCCTCCTTGCTAGTTCTTGCCTTTCTCTGTTATTACTATTTCTGTTCATTGCCTGTTGCAAAGTGATGCCATATAAAAACTAGCAAAATGAGATCTTTCCCTGCAGAGTTCATGCTCTGCTACATGGGAGAGGTCGGGCAGGAATTAAAATGTACTCTGTAGGTAGTGATCAACATGCATGGCAAAGATCTCATTGGCATGCTGGGATCTTGTTGTATTTTGGTATTTTCACTGTGTTGCTGCTGGTGATGCTCTGCTGCTGTCAGCTAAGAAGGTCAGGACTTGATTTTGTAAATACACGTATTTTGGGAAGCAACCATGATTATGAAAGAGTAAAGCTAGCCTCTGGAGAGGGTATCTTGAAGTACTGCTTTTGTGCTTTCAGGGTTTCTTTACTTATAAATCACCCTTCTGAAGCAGGATGCAGTCAATCTTGTGTAGCAGTTGTCTGGTCTTTTTTCCAGCTCACATGTGAAGTGCTGCTGCCTTGCTTTGCATGGAGAGCAGCACAGACATTCCTGTGCTGCATGGCTGGCTGAGCAGCACTCGGGGGAAGATCCTTCAATCAGTGCAAGCACAGATGAGGATGACAGAGTATCTGGGACCATTGCCTGCTGCCGCTATGTAGATGGGATTGTCAGCCCTACCAATATTTCTAAATCCAAACTGAATTGAACATACATGAGTTTGTGTACAGTTTGTTAGGTATCTGGCATAATATTCCAGACTTGCAGCTGCATGGAATTTGGTAGCTATATTTTCCTTACAGATTGTATTAATATAAACTATGTCAATTGTGCTTTGAGGTTGATAAAAGTTAAAGTTCAGGGGTACTTTGAATTGAATATAGGTAATTTTCTTACGCCTGCAGATCTAGGTTGCGAACAGATTGATCTCAGTTTCATGAGGTGAAGCTAGCTTATGGGGGAGCATGAAAACCCAAACATCAAAATCCTTTGAACAATTAAAATTGAAGAAGAGAATGGAATTGCTTTTCTGTCTACTAATGCTTTGAATGACAGTAATATAATGACACAAGACATCATGTTTTTACATTAGATATTACTTAAACCTTGTCATGTAACATAGCTGCAGCCAGTATTTAACACCTTACAGTAAAGTGTGTTGCAGACCCTTTATATATGTGGTATGTTTTGCTATGGTTATTATGTTTTCTAGTGTATTCGAAAAAGATCCCAATGGAATTGATTCCACTGCAAGTCCTAGCCACCGGACCAGAAATCTTCTGGAATTCTCAGCAAGCCAGGAGTCCAGCAAAGCTCAGAAAATACCTGGGGATATCATTCCTGAGAAGAGTAATGGGTGAGATGAAAACCTTTAATGTATTTTAAATGGCAGAGGGCAACAGTGCTTTTAGACATCACTGCCCTTCCATTTGCTAACCTTTTTGACCAGTGTTGTTGCTGATTTCTAAAGCAACTGAGCTTACACACACAGTGTTTAGAAAACTGATTGCTTTTATTTTTTTATTATTTAACAAAGTTTAACAGGTTGTTCTTCAAATGAGTGTGATGTTTTGTCTCCAAGATTACCCAATACACAGAGCTTCAGAACTTCCCCCGTGGCTGTGCTGTATGGTGTTAGGGACAGGGTGGTGGAAGAGAGCATATAAACAAGTGTATGTCATGATGATTTTCATGACCTTCTTCAGTTCTTCATCTGTCTGCTTTTTTCCCTGATCTTTGTTTTAGCTTGCATAGTTATGTTGTTTGTCATACTATCTCTCTCTTACTCCTTAAGATGGAGTATTTATTTTCTTAGTTGCTCAAGAGAAGACTGGGGAAGTTGACAATTAAGAACATACTCTGAACTTAGCACTGTACTTTTTTAGAAATCTCTGAATCCGTTCTTATGCTTGCACATTATTTAATTCTATAGTTGCTTTCAAGCTTCCTAGGTCTCTAGCATTCTGTGTGTAAGTGAACATTTAATTGTCTCCAGATTGAAGTCTGGCTCGTCCAGCTCATGTTTTCCCCTGACAAGATTTATCCTATCAGATTGTCCCTTTCCAGTAGAGTGTTTTGGCTGATTGAACAAAGCCAGGCACAGATGTGCAGAAAGCCCTAATGTATTTTGCCATGCAGAAAGAAGGCAATAAATCAAGAGCATTTGAAGGCTGTAGCCATGGTGAGGGCTTTGTGTCGTATGTGGCACGTTTCAGACCATGACTTATGTGGTGTAGTAGTAGTAGAGTGGTTCTCTTAGGAGGACATGTTAGTGCCCGTACAACCTCCTCTTTCACTCTTTCACCCTGGTTTTTGGCAAGCTGTGAGCTCTTTGCTGTGTATTCTCCTTCATCAGTTCTAGATGCAGTAAACTGGAGAAGCAGAAATAAAGATGGAGAGAGCTGGGAGGGGAAGGGGAATGTGAATAAGGCTTTCATAAGCTCTTATACCTGATTTTTTAGAAAGAAGTAGAGGGTTAGGAGCTACAAGTCTTTGTCAAAACCAAGATGACTAAGGCTATTTTCTTGATACCTTATCAAGAGGGAAACATATAATAGATATTTGGTGATAAGTAGTTAACCCCTCAAGGGGTATGGATAACCAGAAGAAAGGAAGGGTCTTTGTTGCTGAGAGTGGTGTGGATTTTTCTATTGAAATACATGCTCTTTTTCACTTTTTATCAAAGCCAAGCTGGCTTCTGGAGACCGTTGGAGATCTAAATCCTCTCCAGTCAGTTGTAATACAGTTTTCAGCTGCTCCGTTGTCTTATATCTCATGGTCTTTACATCTGCGTGGTTATAGTGGCTAGTAAATTTAGTATTTCTGTAGCAAATTTTGCACGTCTTTGGAATGAAACAGAAAGTTGCCTGTGCAGAGATCTCTACGTGTGATGAGGAATATTTTACAGGCTTCATTTTCTTTCAGTATCTGGTCTGTTTAGGAAAAGATCTGACATCTGCTAATGCTCATCTGTTTTCCCTGTGTTGAGTGCTATCAGACCCGTTTGGGGAATTGACTGAGACTATTGGATATTTGATAGAGATGGTTTTTCATCTGTTTCAAACGTCCCACAGGAGTAGCTGTAAGCTTTGTGGGTTTGCCGATTGTGGTGCTTATTCTCTGGATTTGGTCAAAGGTTCATGAAAAACTATTTCAAGGGATTTCTTTGTCTTTTTCTTTTTTTTCCCAGGTCTGATCGTTCTGTATCTGATAACAAAGCACTGATGATTGTCTCAGAAGAACCACTGTTATATATTTCACCACCGCCACCCCCTTGTCAGCCCCTGATCAACCGGACAGAGTCGCTGAGGTGGGTAAACAAACTTTTCTGAGCATTTAAATTTCTATTAAGAGTTTAGGTATAAATTTTGTGTTGGGTGAGTGCTGCTGGACAGACAGCTGTGAACGACATTGCTGTCCATTCATAGTTCATCCAATATGTGACCAGTGCCTCTCTGTCTGCACTGTCCGGTGTCTACTACCATGGAGACAGGAGAATGACTTGGATCTTTGTCATCTTTTTATGCTTTTAGTAACGATTTTCACTCAGTTTTCACGCTGATCATTTGGCAATAACTGAATAACAATTTTCTGACTACCTGGAGGTTTTTCTTGACTTGAAAGAGAAATCACTTCGTATGTAGAAATGCTCATAACATGGAACACAGGTCCAGCTAAAAGCCTGTTCCATCTGAAATACATAAAAGATGGTCTCCTGCCTTTCAGCTTCCAGTACATGCAAACTTAACCTGACATTGCAGGTGTGCTTTATTCACTGTTAGAAAACAGCTGGCTTTACTTTTTTGAAAGATATGAGTGCATCACTAACCTTATCTCGATTCTTTGTTCTTTCTCTCACATTTATTTGCCATATTTTAGCCTTCTTAACCAATATTTTGTCTTGAACTGGTCAATTTTTGATTTTAAATTTCAGTAGTCCTTCCAGTAATTTCAGAATTACTGTTCACTGGGCGAAAGAAAGTACTGTATCTGCTTTATGTTGAAACATCCATGATCCCAATACTTTATAGGTATTTTCTTACGAATTCCCCCATATATTTAATCTTGCAATTATATTTTCTTACTCTGGTGTTAAAAATAAGTTATCGTAAGGTGAAAGAATAGTAATCTGCAGTGTCTTTATAGTGGCTAGTTAAACTATTTTCTAAAATTAAAAAAAAATGCCACAGTTCTTAGAAACATCTGTTAATACTGCGGGTTTTTCTAGGCTGAATCATGAACTTCGAGGATGGGTCCATAGACATGAAGTGGAACGAACACGGTCTAGAAGACTGTCAAATAACCAACAGCAGAAAGCACGGGTTATGCAGGTAGGCAGGTTTATACTGGTAAGTCAATAGCATGACAAGATAATTTCAGACAACATAACAAAATATTCTCTCTTACATGTCTGCACTTGTCATTATAGACAAAAGTAGCAATGGTGCCTGTAATTAGGGTACCCAACACTTCCCATTTTAAATTGCTGGGTTTGGTTGGTTATTATGTTGTCAAAGTTCTTCCATTCCTGCTCTTGGATTCAGGCTAAAAGCTTTTAATTTTTTTAGCACTCACCAAAATGTGTTCAGTGTTTTCTAAAATGACTTCTCTGTAAGGATGAGGATAAACAGTTGGTTAATGGAGAGAAATATAACCTCAGCACATTAATCTGGCTCATGGTTAAGGGGCACAGCTGATTGGTTTTGTTGAAATAGTTCTGTTTCTTTTTTTTAATTTTTGCTAGTTTTGTAAGAGTACAGAATTGAGATTTGTGCTCATATTTCCCATTTTTAAAATCCCTTTCATCTACGTGGCATACTGATAGTGAGGATGAAATTAAGGTCATGAATTTTCAAAGCTAGTAACAACCTTAAAAGGAATTGAACTTAACAACATGGGAAATACCATGCTTTTCTACAGAAAAATTATTGACTACTGAACTTCAGATTCCTCTCACTGTTGTCCTAAGGAGGGTGGTAGAACACAGAAGTAGGGTGAGTCTGGGTGCTTCTAGTGTTTCAAACAGCAGAAGCGTGTTGTGGGTAGTATATTTTGGCAGAGGTATAAAGTGGATGTGACCTCAGAAGAATTGTGCAAATCTGACATCAGTGATAGCAAGTTTTGCACGTGGATGACACAATATGTGCAACTGTTGTGTTTGGTGCCAGCTTCACTTCTTTGTGTGTAAATGTGTGACTTTAAATTTGGCTGGATTAAAGCACTTGCTTTTTCTTTGGCTCCAGCTTGATTGCTGGTTGCTATTTCAGTTAGATTTCACTAGTGAAAAAGTGTACGTTTATTGTTCGGGACACTGGTTAACCTCTGCACCCCATTATATATTCACTCTGCTGCATCTGTGATTTGTGTTTTATGTAGTGCCAAACCAAGAAAATGCTTACTGTTTTCAGTTTGTGTCATGTTTTTGTTTTCCCTCTTTTTCAGAGCTCGCTCAGCGAGAAGACAGATTCACAGCTAATGGCCATGCCTTACAGAGACACCAGGCTCAGGTAAGGCAGAACAACTGTTTTGTTATTGCTTTCTACTTAATAACCTTGTTTCTCACCAACAGCTAGTAAAAAATGCCAGTTTTCACCTTGTTGTCACAGTTCTTAAGCCAGGTGCTATCTACATTTATTGGCCTTAGCAAATAACTGCTTCTGATGATTCACACCACACTTAAACCCCTGTATCACAGCACCACGCTTCTGGGGTCTTTCTACCAATGAGTCTTAAGAAAATCTTTACTTCAGTCTGCAGGGTCCCTTCCTAAACAGATTGGAATCTTAAGAGGGGTGGGAAAAAAGGGAGAATTGTCTTGGGATTATTTGAAGCAACATCAAGTTTATAAGGTTTCAAAGGGCCGTTGAGTCCAGTAGGAGAAAGTTTTCTCTCACTGTCTTCAAACGTATAGTCATTGTAGCCAGCACCAAATTATTTTGACAAAGTTAAAGTATCATTATATCTTTTTTGTCTAGTTTGTCTCAATCTCTTGATTTTCCCTGCTTGATGATTAGAACACAGTAACATGGAGTTTCCTGTTTGCCCCTGCCCTCCCCTCTGCATAACTATCCTGTCCCTCTTTCCTGGGTACAGGAAGAGCTGGAGAGAAAAGGTTAAGGACATGAAAATTCTCTTTCCTGGATTCTCTGTGATTCTCTCTTTAAACAGTGTTTAAAGGATCTTTGCTTTGAAGTGGCAAAGAGGAGTATAAGAGCAGAATGGAGTATAAAGGAGACTTTTCATTGAGAACAACACCAGAAATATTGCTGCTGCGGCTTTCAAAGCAGGATCAGCCTGGGAGAAAATAGTAAGCTGCAGACAAATGTTGTGGAAACCAGACTGACAAATTTTGATGTCTTGACTAATAAGAAAAAAAGAAAAAGCTTTTTTAGTTCTCCAGGCAGATGAAGGACGCCTGTTTTAACTGAAGACTGGACGAACAAGCCTCATAGCATAAGGCAGTTTAATATACATGCTTGTGTTACTTTTCAAAAAAAAAAAAAACCCAAAACAACCCTGGATTATTAGAAACACTCTGCAACATCATGCAGCTCTGCATGGAATAATCTGCTGTACTCAGAAGGAAGAGAGGTTTGGTGGTTTTTTTTTTTTTTTCAGATGAATGGTGTTTAAAGGAACAGGACCAGTGAATCATGGCAGCTGCATACTGTGACTGTCCTGGAACTGCTAAGATAGAAAAGGCTTCCAGTTCATCCCAGAGCAGTCAGCTGTTAGATGCTCCATGAAATCGTAGAATCACAGGGTAGTTTAGGTTGCAAAGGACCTCTGGAGATCTCCAGTCCAACCTCTTACTCAAAATAGGTTTAACTTTAGGTTTACTGTGTGGCTCTGTCAGAAGAGACTGTCTCCATCTCCATTATAACTCACATTAAGAAGCTGAGCCATTGCAGTGAGAGCCCCCTCAGCCTCCTTTCCTCCAGGCTGAACAAGCCCAGGTCTCTCTGTCTCTTGTCTCTCCTTGTACATCCACACTCCAGCCCCTGGCTGTAGTGCCAGCCCAGTTCGCAATTGCCTTCCAGATGCCCTGCTGGCTCGCATTCAGATTGCTTGCCAGCAACCCATGCCCTTCTCTGCAGGACTTGTGCCTCATCGATGGGAAGGACAAGAAAGGTGCTTTTCATTCAGTTCTGTCGTTGATGCTACCCCCTGAGACTCAGCACCACGGTTTTAGATACACAATTTAATATGATGTTTTCTTGTAATATGGTAAGGCATTATTAAAACAACTGGTAGCTTTGCACCTGTTTTCAGATCTTAAGTTACTCCCTTCCTTTCATAGAGCACTCCAGAGTGAGTACCCTTAAATGCCCAAGGGTAAATATGGTGTAATACCGGTAATCCACTGGTATTGCTTGGATTTTGGGGTGAGTGTTAGACTCCTTCCATGGACCCAAGAGAGCTTTGTAAAGGCCCAGTGATTTCCAAGTGCTTTGGAACAACTTTCTCTCATGGCTTGATTTAGAATTATAAAAGGCTCATTTTTAGGTCTAGCTGTATTTTCTGGAGTGTGGGCGAGCGAATGGATCTGTGGGACCTGTTTCAGTTTTCAGGATGTGTTTTACTGAGCAATGCGTGGGCGTGATGCCTTTTATCACAGTAAAGCTTCAATGCTGAATCTCAGGGGTGGTTTGGTGGGCCTACGTGTTTTTATGAATGAGTAATCAAGCTCAAATTAGCTCCAATCTTTGTTTCCTCTGTGCAAAGGATGTGATCTGATTCATCACTTGCATAGTTCTGCTGAAGAGGATAGATAGGGTAGAGCTGTCTGCTCGTGATCCCCCAGGACTTACACCCCCTATCCTGTTAAAGGGCAAGGGGCTTGGCAGCTGCAGTCCTTCGATTGCAACAGGGCTGTATTAGCGGTAAGGGAGGAGATAATGATGGTCTACTGTTACTGCTGCTCAAGAAAATCACTTGATGATAATTTGTGCCGTGTCTTGGGTGCACAGTTGTGTGTATTTTCGAAACATACCAAAATAATCTAAGTCAGCCACCATAGTTTAAAATCTGGGTCAGCAGAAGACAGCTTGGGAGGGATAGCCTAATCAGTGTTTTTGCCACAAATACTGCAAGCAGACAGTATGCTATTAAAGTGGGAAAGAATTAAAATAACTGGTTGAGGGTCCAGCTAATGGTTTGTGTAAGTACAGCTTTCCAATTTGATTAAATATGTTATTTTTGAATGGGGTTGGGAAAGTATACGTGATAGCAATACATGCTGGGAATTCCTCACCTTTCCAAAATAAACAGTGGATAAGTACTATGGTTGTATGACTTGCCAGAGTTTTTGCTTAGAATAGTTTAGACAGAGTGTCTTTTCCTTGTGTCTGATATATGTAAGATGAGAATTGTGAAAAAGATAAGCCAGAATTTATTTTTGCTCCACTGTCTAAATTGAAAATCAAGAGTGAATCTTTAAGTTGACCAAAGAGATACCAAAAAAAAAAAAAAAGAGTGGGAGAGAAGATGGGGTTGTCACTAGACAGTAAATTAAATGCTCTGTTTATGCTTAACTTGGCATTTCTTTCAATTTGAGTGGTTTGGATCCTTAACAGTAACAAACAAACAAAATTAAATGTTTTGATTTTTTTAATTTTGAAATTATATTTCATTCTAAAATTTGCTAAAATCTGTTTTCAGAAGTCATTACAATTTTTCAGACGCTTTAGGTTGACTTGATTTTTTAAATTTTCTTGTTGAGCTAGCAAGCAGGTTTTTGCCAGCCTCAAAAGCAGGAATAAAATCAAACCTGGAAAAGTTTCCTGCAGCAAGACCTTTAGAGCACTGTAAACTTTCAAAAAATACCCAGTAGTTTCACTGTCATCACCTGTTCTTAATGTTCCTCATGCTTCCCTCAATGGATGAAGAGCTGCTGTTCTTTTGAAAAGCAGATCTTTAAAGTCGTTGTCTCATTGAAGTTAACTTTCTTGTCTAAAATAATTACCTCCCCCCCTTCTTTATTTCAGCAGGAACTCAGGGAATGAGCTGCAAGTGTATTATGCCTCTCCAAGGAGCTATCAAGACTTTTTGGAAGCTATTCGCAGAAGGGAAGATACATTCTACGTGGTGTCGTTTCGCAGAGTAAGTGTAGTAGGTGTTCAGTATTGGCCTTTTATGTGTATCTGTAAGACTGTTTCTAACACTGAGTGTCTTTCCTTGTAATACAAAAGACAACCTAGTCAAGGTTGAAACTAAATTTGTTTCTTCAAACGTGATGCTTTTTTTTCCTTTGCAGTAATATGGTCAGATCATGGTCTTTGCAAAATACGCCCATCACAGTTAGGAATGAATCATAGAATCATAGAATGGTTAGGGTTGGAAGGGACCTTCAAAGGTCATCTAGTCCAACCCCACTTCAAGGAGCAGGGACATCCCCAACTAGGTCAGGTTGCTCAGAGCCTCATCCAGCCTGGCCTTGAATGTTTCCAGGGGTGGGGCATCCACCACCTCTCTGGGCAACCTGTTCCAGTGTTCTACAACTCGCATTGTAAAACATTTTTTCCTAATATCCAATCTAGATCTACCTCCTTGTATTTAAAAACCATTGCCCCTTGTCCTATCACAACAGGCCCTACTGAACAGCCTCTCCCCATCTTTCCTGTAGCCCCCTTGAGGTACTGGAAGGCTGCTATAAGGTCTCCCCAGAGTCTTCTCTTCTCCAGGCTGAACAGACCCAACTCTCTCAGCTTGTCCTCATAGGAAAGGTGCTCCAGCCCTCTGATCATCGTGGAAAGAGAGCTTTGCAGAAACCTTGTAGTGCCAAGGCAGGACAGCACAAAATCACATGAATCCTGTGTTTAAACACTTACACATGGTAGCAGTCCAATAATCTGCACAGTTAACTGGATATTTAATAGCAGTATAAACCTTTTGTGCTTCTGGATGTAGGAATAAATGTACTCTGTGCACTAATTAGTTCTGCTAGCTTAACATAATATCTCCATCTTCCCCTAAAACACTTGCATTTGCAGTTTTATGTGTCATATATTGCAGCTATACAGGACTGTGTGCAGTGGCACAATTTTTCTGCTGTTTTGTGACTTGTAAGTAAAGACATGAGCAGTTCTGCTGTCTGTGCTGGGATGGAGCATAGGCTTTGGCTACAGCTTTGTCAGGCACATCCTCACATCTGCAGTGCGGTTGGTGACAGTAAAAGCTGTTTTAAAATGGAATTCCAGGTGTTTGGTGGCACTTCCTGTGCTGCAAGCGTGAGTGGTGTTGAAGCCAGAACAGCTGCAGTAGTGAGAAGCTACTTGGGTTCTGGTGATGGAAATGGTCAAGGCAAACAGCTGCTGAAACACCAACTGAGGGTTGGGGGACTTTATTTTGCAGAGGTTTTGATGAATCCTTAGACATGTCTATAATGCGTATTTTCCCTGGCCTGAACCTGAGGTCTTGGCTTGCTAAGCCTCCTGCCTCGCTATTTTGTGGTTGTGATATTGGATTAGAATTGTTATACACATGCTCACTCACAGCCATGGTTTTCCTAGGACCCTACAATTCTCCATTTGTTTCCTCATCGCAGGAGTGTCCTGAGAGGGGTCCCAAGGTGGTGGGGGACCAGTAGTTGCCACTACAACAGCTTATCTGGCTACAATCAATTCTGTGTGAGAGCACGCAGATAAGCATAACTAGTTCTAGCAGCTTCTGTGCTATCATAATTCTACCAATCACATCTGTGATACACTATATGTACACAGAAAACACATTCCTGTTTGACTTGATCTACAGTAATTTTTTAAACTTGTGATGCATGTCTTTAGAAAAGGTTCAGGCAAAATGAAAATAGCTGTGCTCTTTTTAGGGTAAGGGTTTTATGCTGAGTAGAAATATGAGGTTAGTTTCCAGTCTTGGGATTACTGGGTTGTGTCACAAGGCTGGAATTTTGTTATTAAACACTTGGCATGTTCTGCTGTTCTTCCAGCTAGCAACACAAATATAGCCAGCACCAGGCTCCACATATCCTGAGGATGAGTAGAAGGGAGTGGAGAATTGATTATAAAAGTTTTTCTGGAAACTCCACGCAAAAAGCAGAATAGTGTTTGTCTAGTCCTTCACTTGCAGCCGTTGCTCTGGTCCACCTGAATTCACGTACTGGTACGTAGGTTCCGTTTGCACTGTATGCACTGTCGGATTAATGACCTGGAAGTTGTCAGCTCTCATTTGAACTTGCAGAGCTGACCTTGGAAACAGCTGTGGAATCCCTGCTGCTTGGCTCTGCTTTATTGCAAGGAGAGGTGCAAGGACTTTGTTTGAACCGTCTATGAAATTTATTTGGTAGCAAAGCTGTTGGTATTTCTGGTTTCTGAATGAAAGGTCCTCAACTCAAGGCAGTTTTATGCATTACCTCATTTATTATTTTACTAGGGCAATCCTGATCTAGTGACAAGCTCTGCCCTGAGGCACTGTTAAATGACTTGCTTGGATTCTTTTGTGAGTGCAGAAGAAAGGACGCCTGCACAGCCCGAGGGGTGCCATCAGCAGGGCCCCAGCCAGGGAGGTGCCCTTTCACCTTCTCCTGTGGACTGCTAACTTCATTTTCTTTGGACCACAATTCTCTTTTCACTGATGATTAGGAGCTGAAAGTGGGGACTGATTTCCTCCTCAGTGTTAAGGGACAGTTTACTTGTGTGTTGCTTCCTCTCCGAGTTAGAAGGCAAGGCCTGGAGATGATAGGTTTTGTTCTCCTCTCTGGCTGTTTGCCACGCAGACACTCCCAAGCACTTAATAAACTGTTAACAGCCATGTACAAAATAATAGGAATCATCCAGTTAAGAGTCCCTAGGAGTGCATGATTCTGGTATTGGTGATGGTCCTGCTCCAAGTAGGAGGTAGGACTAGTGATCTCCAGAGATCCCTCCCACCTGATGTCTCTGGGATCCTCTTTCCACATGTTTTCTGCTCTGTGTGCGGTGTCACATAACCCAGCATCTCTCCTGTGTGCATGGGCTGAAATGTTATACATTTTTTTGCGTGTTTTCTGCATGTTCTTACTTACACTAAAGGAGTTGTGCCCCGAGTTCCTTGTATTTTCTCGAAAGTCACATTTGTTAGGACTGCCCGTGCCTCTCTTACATAGTAGGACTTAACCACGGCTTCTGAAGGTGCAAGGTAGGGGAGCAAAGCTCAGATGTACTATGTCATCTTCAGGTGGTGCTTGGGACCTGTAAGACCGAATGTCTGATGATCTCTTCAGGTTTGTTTTCTTTCCTTACCGTGGAAGGTTTGCATGTCTGCGTATTTACAGTTGGAGTTTGATTTTTTTATTTATTTATTTTTATTTTTTTAAGGAGGAGAGAGGAAAATAAAGTAGTATTTGGATCAGCTGAGTCCATACAAGAAGCTGTGCTTTCACTCTGAGAGTCTAGATAAATTAATTTTCTACTATTGCCAGAGGAATCTGTAGTGTCATTTTTAAACAAGAAGAAATACATAACTGATAGTGAGTAAATAATTCTTGAACTGAGATGGTGTTGTCTCCCAGCTCTGCCAGGCCTCAGCAGGCAACATCCCTCGTAGGCAGAGCTCGTCACCATTTATTTCTTGAGATGTTAGCTTGTTAATTTTACTTTTTCTTGCTACTTAACTTTTAGGAAGCCATTATTTTCAGTGTTCGTTTAGCATTGCAGGAACTGACATCTGGCAATGTAACAAGATACACATTCCCAGTAGTATATATTCCAGCCTGGGCCCTCAGCTGTCCCCAGATGCTCCAGCACTCAAAGCTGTGTCTTTGCAGCCTGCCTCTTAAGTTGGGCTGTTTAGGGTTGGCTTTGGGAGCACGTTCAGAGCTGAGAGCAAGTACTGAGAAAAAGTTGCCAGGCTTCTGTGAGAAGAGTACGGCAGTTTGAGCTCTGCTGAAGCACACTGTCGTCTCGAGTTGACATTGAATCTTCCTTCCATTTTTCCCAGGTCTGAGAGACAGAATTGAGTCTGTGCTCTGCCAACACCTTTCATTTCTGCACTTTAACATCTGTGATACCAAGTCTCCTTGATCTGTCCTAAAACCCCAGTGGAGCATGGTTGCAAAATTCAAGTTAGTTGATGTAACGCTGTGTCAACTGGGAGATAGACACCTGGCTGCCACTGCAGTTCTCCTGTAAGCCTGGTGCTGACACAGTTCTCCCTCAGAGCTCACATCTGTTTTGACATGGAGCATTCAGACCTTGAGATTGTTTCTAGAATTACTTGAATAGCTAGCTTAATTTGAAAGATAATTAAGTAAATCATTGGAGAAAACAAATCCATTCCCATTTACTTTGGCCTGTAAATGCTGCTCCAGATCATCCCACTCTTGTGTGGTTAGGGTGAAGAGTCTCTGTAACTTGCAGTGGTTAGCAGCAGATTTGCCCATCCTGGAAGATTTTGTCAGTGACCCTTTGATGACATCTCTGCCGGCTTATTAAAGGCAGTGACATTTTTTAGGGTAACAATGTAATTACTGTTCTGAAGGAAAGCATGGTTTACGGTTTGATTCATTTGGGAAATTTAGAAGGCCACTAGCATTTCCTCTCACTTTCTCTATTTGTTTCAAAGCACAAATGTCTCCTGATATCAAAGTTTGCCAATTACATTTAATGCAGCGTGCATGCAATATATTATAGTATTTTACTGTAAAAAAAAAAAAAAAAAAGACATTAAAAGGTGATTCTGGTTATTATTTGTCAGAGCAAGAGTGATGCTGGCCCTATGGAAATCAATGGCAAAGCCTTTACCAACTTCAACAGGATCAGAATTTCGGTTTGTAAATTTCTGCTTCAGTGCTGTGGCACTTAAGCGATAGAGCTTCAAGGAAACATATTATTATGGATTGCAAATTCTGGTCCTACAAGCCAACATCTGCAATGAGCATTTAAGGATTTCTTAAGTTCTGCAAATAAATTTTCACTGAAGTGATTAAGCCAAATTTAAATCAGATCTTTTGTTCTTACTTTGTGTGAACGCTCAATGTAGAATCATAGAATCATAGAATGGTTAGGGTTGGAAGGGACCTTCAAAGGTCATCTAGTCCAACCCCCCTGCAAGGAGCAGGGACATCCCCCACTAGATCAGGTCGCTCAGAGCCCCATCCAGCCTGGCCTTAAATGTTTCCAGGGATGGGGCATCCACCACCTCTCTGGGCAACCTGTTCCAGTGTTCTACAACTCTCATGGTGAAAAATTTTTTCCTAATGTCCAATCTAAATCTACCCCCTTCTATTTTAAAACCATTGCCCCTCGTCCTATCACAGCAGGCCCTACTGAACAGTCTCTCCCCATCTTTCTTGTAGGCCCCCTTGAGGTACTGGAAGACCGCTATCAGGTCTCCCCGGAGCCTCCTCTTCTCCAGGCTGAACAGCCCCAACTCTCTCAGCCTTTCTTCATAGGAGAGGTGCTCCAGCCCTCTTATCATCTTTGTGGCCCTACCTATGTGCTAGGAAGAGAAATGTCTAAGTTGTGTTTTGCTTTTGTTGGTAATAAGCCTGTGCTGTGTTAATTGTATTTAGGATATGTTACTTTCAGGCAGCAAATATAATGCCTGACTTTGACATTCTTGTGTAGCAGCAGTTTGCTGTGCTGCACACACAGGTCTGGCAGTGGTTTTAATTCATTCAGAGAGGAGGAGTGAAGCAGGTTCCAATTCACTGCACTCTTGATGCCATCTGCATCCTGCAGTCAAAACTGTGTTATAAGAAGTCAGCTTCAGATGATGTTTCATAGACAGAAATTCAGTCCTAATGTATACTTTTCTCCTATTTTGTTACGCTTGACAGTGGGTGGTTTTTAATGAACATGAAGTTTTGTGCTGGTAACTTTGTGGATTTCTGTGAGCTGGGATGTATAATCTGGTCTTCCATTCAGATAAAATGCAATGATTAGACTCACGTAATACTGCTGCTCAGTAGCTAATTTTTATGTTTGAGTCCTGTGGGTTTGCAACTGCTGCAAGTTAACATGCAGATTTTCAAAAGATTTTACAAACACCCCTTTCTCCTTGGGGAACCTGACCTTAGCTATTGAGAGGAAAAAATTACTTTATCCCAGGATCCTAGGATTTTAAGATCTTGTCCTGTGTTATGTACAGATAATGACAATAATATGTGCTGAAAGAACTGAGGCTCAGGGCATAGTATCCGTGATAAAATTGCCTGTCCTTTTCAAAGCAGAGGTCACCCTTTAGCCTGTCTTGTCTATGAGGCCAACCTTTGCCTCCCTGGGAAAACTGGAGAAAGCAAACAGTGTGTGTGATTGTGCTTCAGCATGCCCTGAAGCTCAGCCAGCCAGCCTCTGTCAAATTATGGCTGCATTTGACTTTCAAATTTGAAAACCCATTATGAAAACGTCCTGTTTCCATCTAAATGTCACTAGTGAAAATGAAGCCTGGCCTGCTGCATTCTTTGTTACAAATTTCCTCTTTTCTGGCTAAATTGTGGATTCTCTCTGTGTCAGAGAGAATTTTCTCCTCCCAAAATCCTGGTGTCCCTAGGAAAACAGTGAAGCAAGCTTTCTTTTTGGTCTTTCCCAAACTGTCATCCTTCTTGAGGTGGAATATTTCTGGTGGGTGTGGAGCAGGGAGAGCTGACTATCAAAGGGACTGGGAGGTGGTGGGGAGAGGGGTTCTCTGTAGTCTTCTGGATACTCAGCTGGGGAAGATGTTGCTTCTGGTAGCATCTTAGAGCTGTTCTTGCTTCATCTAAAAACCTCCAGAGAGAAATTTAAAAGTCTAAACATGTGTATTGACCTATAGAGCACAAATGGCCTTACCTTAATCCTGGGATTATCAAAATACATGTACACGAGAACAACACAGCTCCAAGTTTAAGTAACAGGAAGCTCAAAAGAAGGGTTTTTTAGGCTTGCAGCTAAAGGCCAGAAGTTCTTTAAAAGCATTTCTATCAATGCCTTACAGTATTTTCCAGCAAGGCCTCCGATTGCTTCATTGTTTCTCACTGCTGTTACGCCTGGAAGTTTTGTTCCTGTGTGAGAACATACTTTCAGGAGTAAAGAAGCTGAGGGCTATGTGTGTGCTTCGGAGGGGCAGCATCCAGGCAAGCAGGCTGAGCGAAGAAGGAAGAGAAGGAGCCAAGCAATGAGACACCTTGGATGTGTAGTGAGTGGAAGACAAAAAGGAGCAGTCAGCAAGTACCAGCTGCAGTGTAGCCGCTTCCGGGCAGCAGTTGTTTGGCTCAGCCAGATGCAAACAGTGGTTAGGAGGGACCAGAACAAGAATGCAAAACACGTTTCTGAGAAGGGAGGTAATACCTGGCACATCAAGTTGAGTTTTGTTTCCTTTGGAAATATCTCTTCTGTTCCTAGCTCTCCAAGACATTTTGGAAGCAAAGTCGTAGTCACTATGATTTTTATCTCCTTGAGTCTCTTTGAACGTCATTGTCCTCCGAATAAAATCGAGAATGAATGTTGTGTTGAGGACAGATGTATAAGCAGAGACAGAAAGTCTCTTAAATACGTCTGGCATGGAGCAAAAGATACTCTTGGGTTTTGTGTGTATAGTCTTGTTTCGTTTGGTTGCTGGAACTTCATGAATCATATTAATGCTGTCGCTGAACTTCTTTCAGCCTTATATGTCCCAGGCCTAACTAATACTTTGTTATTTTTAAACTAGTATTTGGAAGGACAACATACACTGTAGATAATTATAGAGAAAATAAAACATCCTGCAAAAAATGTCTCCAAAACCCAAACTGGTTGCAGACAGACGTGACCAGTAGTAGTATACATGTATTTAAAATGTGCTGCATGCTTGACAGACAAAGAGTTGTGGGCAAGAAACAGAGGAAGATTGTTGGTTTTGGAAAGCCTCTGTAAAAGACCCACTGCTTATGAAATTGGTGTGGACGTAGGCTCGAGGAGTATAATTGTGAAGTGTGGGAGGAAGTCGTGAGTATAAAGTGGGAATTGTCTCAGTAAAGGAAGTGACAGCAGTATCTCACTTATTAAGAATAGAGAACAGATAATTGCTGACAACAAAATAAGCAGGAATGCAAATTTATCCACGAACAAGTAATGGGCATTCAAGTACACCAGGCAGTGGACATGCAGCTCTGAAGCCGTTCCTTTCCATCAGGAAATAACACAGGTTTAGCAATGCATAAATAATTCTTTAATAATGCCAGATAATAATGCTTTTTTCTTTAGTGATAGCATGGTATTCATTGAAGGAAATTGGGCTCAGATTATTCTAAACAGTTCCCAGAAGGGAATGATGGGCTCTTGCTTATGATCTGTAGCAGTATTTAATTATGGAATCGATGCTGACTGAGCCCTAACTGTATAAAGATGTTAAATGATACCTTCAACTCCGGAGCTGCAGTAGCCAGCAAGGCATTGATTTGTAGGAACGGTACTTTGGTAGGAATGAGCTTCTGCATTAAAAAGTGACCTTCATGATATTTTATTTGTCTTGAATGGTAGTGTACGCAGAGGGCACTTGGAAATAGGCACACTTTCTTAGTTGGACTTCATGCTTTCACAGCTTCAGACTACTGATGTTTTTCTATTCATTTTCAGTTTTTATATCTGACAGCCCTAGACAGGATCTTTATAAAAGTAAAATGTGCAGAAATGAGATGATCTTGATTTCATTAAGTAGTGTTTGTATCCACAATAGAAATTCTGCCTTTTAATGAATGTTAATCATTATAGTATTACACTTGAGTGTTATTTAAAATCTTAGGCACACTTTTAGAGTTAATTCTGCTCAGATGAAGTTATTTGCTTCCAGTTTGAATTAATCCTTTTGCCAGATTTTTAGCTGGACAGCACACAAAGCTTATTTTATGAAGTAAGAGCCCAGGTGCTATTATGAGTGTGTACAGATTATCATCACCTCCCACTGGACCAAACAGAACACTTACGGCTTCCAGGCTTTATTTTTAAATCACTTACACTCCTAGGACAAGAAGTGTGATAAAACTAACTGTACATTTTTATCTTCCAGCTGACTTTGAAACTTGTAACTGGCTTTAAAACTGTTTGAGAGTGGAACATAAAACTTATTTTCTACTTCTGAGACTCACGGTTGCTTTTAGCCTGTCTACCAGGATGGCTAATGGAAAGACAGAGTACTAACTGCAGAAATTCACTTGCTTCTCATAAAGGGCAAAGAAATGTTAGGAGACTCTTTGGCATCTAAATCTCCTCTCTATGAATCCTAGAAAGCAGTAGGACCTTTTCCCCAGAATGCAGTCTTTTTTTTCTTCACTGTGTTTTATCACAGTACCGGGATGGATCTGTTGCAGAAGTGTATGCTGTATGGCTAAACGCGCTTTCTTAGAGAGTCCTGTGTAGGTGTGTTCTACCTGGGTCCGTAGCAGCGTCTCACCACTTAATTCTTTTGAAATATATTTCCATACCATATCCCAGTGGGGTGGACTTTTGTTTCTCATCGTTAAAGCAGAGAGAATGAGATAACTTTGCTTCATGCCTGGTATGGCTTGCTTCTCACCATGTGGTTGGATAAACTCCAGTTTTGCCAGCATGGTTTGTGGAAACTGTCCGGCTTTGGGTCATTCATTCAGAATTTGGAATATCGTGGGCTAAGCTGAAAGATCTTTCGTATTGGAAACCACTTTTCAGGAAATCCTCTTTGTGTTTTGATTGCAAAAGTTAAAATATGCCTGTAAATAATTCCGGCACATGAAAATAATTCTCATCAAGAGAAGGCAAAGCTATGCAGGAGGGACACGTGAAAAACTGGAACAGAATGTGCACCACGAGAATCTGAGGTAGAAATGGCCTGTCTGTTTAATCCCATGGACCACTGCCCTTGGAGTTTGGTAAAGCTCCACTAAGCATTGCATTTCATGAGTGATTATTATTGTTCCTTGGTTTCGTGACTATCCAAAATAAGGTTTGAAGTGTCAGTTATCTTAAAGATAGGTGATATCCAATATGAGGGCAGCAGTCCAAGTTGTGCTCAGACTGAGACCTCGCTTTGTGTAAGGAAGGTACGCAGGCCTTCTCTTGATCCAAGTCCAGCCAGGCTCCTGTGTATTAAACAATGCTCTTCTCTGAGACTCTAGAAGTGGACATTCCCAAGTGATTCCTCATCGATGGTTCCTTCCCTGCAGCCTTGGCCAGTGTTGGAGGTTCCTGGGTTGAGTCACTTCTTAGCATCTGGGAGGCCCTTGTTTAATCTCCTTTCCAGGAAACCAGCACAGAGCTCTCCTCCTTTCTAGGAACAGTCCTGAGCGCTCGGACCTGGAGTTCTTCATTAGGATCAGGAACTCAGTAGGTAATCCCTGGGCAGGTGACTATTGGAAAACAAGGTTGAAAAGGAACGCCACTGTTGTATCAGGTAGTCTGCGGCCAGCACCTCCAGAAGGGTATCTCTTTGACATCAGGGAAATACACTGTGAGTTTCTCTTTGCTTTTGCTGAACCATCTGTTTGGTATTTGCTTACCAGCTGTAAACTTTAACTCTCCGGCAAGCAACCAAGGTCCTGCATACAGTTTAGGCGAGAAGTTTCCTAACTTCTCAAGCTCAGTTTCTGAAGTGCCAACAGAGAGAAATGTGTACAAAAATGAAACTGGACATAAACATGCTGTCATGTGGAGAAAAAGGACGGATGCAGCAGTTTTCTTGGTGTAAAATTTTGACAAAAGTAGTTAATTCTGGCTCTAGGAGAATAAGGGAAAGAATAGAGAACTACATTTACAGAAGCAGAAGGGAACTCTTTAGGTTCAGGCTAAATACAGAGGTGATACTACAGATGCTAAGAAAGGAATGTTAAGCCAGCTGAGTAAACTGTTGCAATGTTGTAACAGGATATTTCCGTTTCAGTGTAGGGTTGGTTACTGTTGGTTTGGTATGGCGGTCCAGGATGAGGATTTTACCCACTTGTCAAAAGGATGTAACAAATGCATGTAAGAAGTGTGTATGTGCTTCAGTCTCATTATCTTGCACACGTGCAAGGAGATTACGGCTGCAGACCTTGTCAGGAAGAACAGCCTGATGTCCTGTGTGTTCTCGAATAGCATTGAATTCCCTACAGTGCTCCTATTCCTCCTCTGCTCTCCTGGCAGTTATAATCATCAGCATCCGTTATCCTCCTGTGGATTAGGAATCTTCACATGGTTTAAAACTGACAGCTCTTATGGCTTATAAAGTCTCTCCACACTTCGATAGTTGATTTAAGAATTTATCTGTTCGCGTATAAAAGTCACTTCCAGTACCTTAATTCTCATAGGAAGCAGATGCCTAAGAACAAGACTGGTCTGGATTAAAAGATGGAAAATAAACCCAGAACCCTGTACCTTGGCTATGGCACTTTTTGTCTGATTACAAATCACCTTTATCTGCTCACAGTGCTTTTTCTGTTTGAAAACATCCTGACAAAGCCCTGAGGCAGCTACTTTGGCTTGTGTGAAATTACAGTATTGAATCTGACCCATCAAACAGTGCGTTGCTGTGCTCCATGTCTGTGTTTCCCTCCCAGTAACGGCATGTGCAGTTGTTATAGGGCTGTGTGTGCTTTTGGTATGCTTATAAACAGATTTCTGTGTGATCAGAGGGAGAGAGGGAAATGATCTGCAGCTCAGGGACTGCCTGGAGTTCACATTGCCTTTGTGCAGGTCAGGGGTAGCTCTGCAGAGCCAGGAGAGGTTCAGAGGGTGAGAGGGAATGGAAATGAAACGGAGTGCATTCACCAGCATGAAGTAGCCTCAGGCTCTTGCTCTTCTGTACACCCTCTCGTTGAGGGCCTGATTAGGTATTTTCATGGATCAGCTGGGGTAATAGAGAGAATAAAGACTGTGCATTCAGTTGTCTGTGAACTGACAAGCTGAGTGGCCCTCCAGCTGTGTTGGAGGAGAGGATTAGGAGTTAGTGCCCTCAGGGTGCTCAATGCCTCTCTGATATTTTGCAGAAATTGTGGGAAGTCCAAGATGTTCCATCATTTTGTGTAAAATTAAAAACACTAGAGTAGTAAGAAAAAGAGGGGAAAGTTTGTCTGGGAGCATGGTTCGGATAATTTAAAAAGTGCCCATGCAATTGATGTTATCCACATCGTGAGATCAGTTATTTTGCCAGAGTATTTGCAGCCTCAGTGTCTAAGAGTACACTGATGTACTTACTCATATAAAAACCTGTGTGCATCATTCTTCACATCTTGATTCTATTATTAGAATTCCAGTAGAGCCTTTCTTTGACCTGAAAGTCCCCTGTATTTTGAAACAGTTAGAAAAGCTGGGAACTCCAGTGGCTTGGTGAAATGTTGTCAATGGGGCATTTCATTTTTAAAACCCACATTTATGAAAACACTGCTTCTGTGGTTCTCTGATACAGTTGCATCATACTTAGCAGGATATTGGCAGAAAATGTTGAAATTAGCTTGAGACATCTTGTTTCACAAGCAAAATGTACGTGATTAGAATACTTGAAGGCAAAAACAGTTATTGTAGATCTAGGTGTTTAAGTCAGTGACGCATGTCAAGTGAGATGTGCACAGATAAAGGCAGAGAACTGCACCCATTCATTTCTATTTGATACCACTGGCACCATCTCCCTGTACACCAGAGTTTCTATGTAATCCTTAATGAAAAGGATTTTGTAAAAATGCATTAACAGTCCTGGGCAGTGTTGCCATTTTGTTTTTCACTTGCTGACGATTGCGCTCAAACTGTGAATGTTCACAAAACCGTAGGAGTGTTTGCCAGAGGGACCTCTGCAGGTCTCTAGTCCAAAGCAGGACTATTGTCAGCACTAGATCAGATCGGCTGTGGCTTGGTCTAGCCATGTCTTGGGAGTTTCCAAGGACAGGGACACCCTCCACCTCTGTGGTGACCCATTGCAGGGCTGTGCAGGGGAAGAATCTGAACATCCCAAACCACCACACGTGGCCATGGCACCTTGGCTTGTGATCTGGCACTATGGAGTTTTGCTCCCTTGTCTCTGTAGCTCCCTTAGCTAGCTGTGGGTTGCTCCTAGATTGGCACCCTCATCTCCTCTTCAGCAGACTAGACCAGCCCAGCTCCCTTCATCTCTTTTCACAGGCCACATGCTCCAGGCTCTGACCATCTTGATAGCCTCTGCTGACCCCTGTCCAGTTTCCCCACATCCATCTTTGCCTGGGAGAAGGAAGGGGACCCAGAACTTTACATGGTATTCCAGCTATGGTCTCACCAGTGCTGAACAGAAGATGACAAAACTTTCCTTAATGCCCTAGCCACAACTCCTAAATTTGGCTTAGGTTTGCTTGATCTTCAGTGTTCCTCTGATACTTCTGCTTTTCTTCCTTAATTTCTTTGCATCTGGATTTTTTTTCTTAAATCATTTCAAAGACAGCTGTTGCTGCTTTACGGACTACCAGGCACCACAAATTCTCAAGCACCACGCAAGGCTCCTCCTACACTTAGTGGAGGCAGAAAAGCCCCTCTCAATTTTTCCCACCTATCCAAAACACCTACCATTGCATGGACTGAATTTCCTTCCAGAGGTGCCTCTCTCCTTCTGTAGATTTTAAAGGGAGCCCAGACAACTCTGTCAGACAGCTAAAGCTGGAAAAAATTAATCTCACCCTAAGTGAGGAGATGAAAGGCTTCTATTTGCTTGAGCCATTATGTTTTAAATGTGGTTGAGAGTTGGCAAGTACTGATAGAAGAAAACATATTGCTCTCCAGGAAGAGAGACAGGCCCAGCCTGAAAGCTGTAGCCTGACGTGTCTTTTGAGTAGCATGCAAGCAAGCATCTCTCTACATTTTTATCTTCCCGAAGCTGACCTTTCACTCTCTTTAATCTGGTGCCTGTGATCTTGCTAATTCAATTGCTGTGGCAAACAGGCAGTTACTCACATGCGCAGTCATGAGATGGACACGGAGTGTGACGTTCCTACACCGTTATTCACCCGTTTATCCTTTAGTCAGGTTTCAGACCATGATCCAATGATAAACTGAAATATCCATATCCATGATAAACTGTTGTCACAACAGAAAACTTTTTCGAAGGAAACTGCCATTCTGGTCATGAGTGGTGTGTAGTGCTTTGCCTCCATCCCAGTACTGTAAGTTTTGGTGGCTTGTATGAGTTCCCACAGCACTGCAGGGGAAAAAAAAATGCTGTGCTCTCACACTGTTCAAAATTGGATGTTTCTTCTCTTCCTTAGCTACGTGAGCAGCCTCCAGGAGTTTTTTAGGGTAAAGACCAGTGAGACAGTTTAACAGTTTACCACCACCAGAAAGGAGAGTTCCTGTTGTCAATATCTCCTTGGTTTTGCATGCTCTTGTCAGATCCATCCTTGAGGTGTTTTATTGTGTTGGCAGAAAAAAAGCCTGAGGAGTTCAGAGGACTTGCAGGAAAGTCTGACGGTCGCCAGAGGCTGACAGGGAAGGTGTGAGCGCTGAGGGAGGGAAGAGGAACCCTCCCTTTTCTGGTGGCCATAGGGATCAGATTGCTCAGCTACCTCTAGGATATGCCCAGCCATTCTGAAGTGCACTTTTGTAAGGTAGATTGGGAGTGATTAAGGAAGAATCCTCAGGCGTCCAGGATCCTTTTTGGCACCAACTGTGAGTTAATCATGTAACTTATGCCTTTTAAGACTATTTTCCATCAGGTTATTTTCTTGTTTTGGTTTGAGGTTTTCTTTTTTTGGGGAAAAAAAAATTAAATGTTTATAGACTTTTTTCCTCTTATAAAATGAAGCCTGTTTCTAGAACTGGTTTACGTCTTCCTCAGCAACACTAGAAATTCAAACAGAGCAGGCGCTTGGCAACAAAACTGGACTCAGAACTGAGATGTAGAAGTGAAATTTAGCTACAAATGTGAAGAGAAGGAAGCTCATCGGGCTGGAGTAAATATGAGTTAAGCAAGCCAACAGGAAAAAAAAATGAAAGGAAACTTCATCTTCATACTCTCTTCTTTTAACTGAGATTATTAGTAACAGAGGTGGCAACTTCTTTTAACATTATTATACTGAATATCTCTTTAATTAGAAGAAGCTATGAATAGTTGATGAATCCTGAGCCGTACAGATGTCCTGGGATCTGCAGAATGAGAAACATCTTTCCAAGAAGCATCTGTAATGCAATACACATTGCCACAGATTAAAACACTGCCGTCAAATTTGGATTCAGCCCACTGCATCTTGATGTTAAAACCTTGTTGTCTCTGAACCGACATTTTGGGAAAAACAAAAGGCAGCTTGGATTTGAAGCACCAGCCCTGGCCTAAGCATGCCAGACCACCGTCCAGCCATTGGTGGCCTAGGAACTTTGCCTGTCTCTGCTGCCAAGACGTACAGAGACCCACCCAAGTCTGAGCTGAAGTCATTGCTGAGCTCTGGGTAAATCTAGGGGATTCAGGCAGAAATGCAGCCTCGCTGCTGACTGGGAAGAGCGTTTGTTTCCTTGTTATTTGCTTGTGTTTCTTTCTCTGTCTCTCATGTTGCCTTATTATTGTGATTTTTAACAGTGACATTTGCGTTTACATGTATATAAAGGCTTGCTGTTATTAACCCTAGCAGAATGTGGAAGGAGGGGGAAACCATTTTCTGTAGTGAAATCAGAGGAGGGAAAATTATAGATCTGTAGAGAAGGAAGAGCACCCATTTCTTTAGGTTCCTCAGAGAGATGCTCCTAAAGCTGCTTTACCCAGCAGATACTCACAATGCAAATAAGACCTACGTTTTTTAAAACAGATCAAAGGTAATTTACTGAAAGTACTACCTGTATTTATAAAACAGCTTTCTGCCTGTGACCTGAAACATTTCTTGCCACTACTGGGAGGTGGTACCTCTATCTCTGTGGAGAGGAATTGCCCTCGGAGAGGTTGAGGTATATTCAGGTACCTGGAGCGTATGAGGCTAAAGGATGGGGGGCAAGAGGAGATCCCCAGAGACTTAACTCATGATCAGTTGTGTTTTCCAGAAAGTTGAGGGATAACATATTTCTAACAGAGACCTTCCAGTCCTTCTGATGTATGTCTCTGTAGCTGATGCAACTTCCATAATTAGGAAAGATTTGTTGCTGCTAATTTCCTGTACATCTGCTGCACTCTCAGAAGCAGCATCTCTCTGGCTGTAGATTAGAATCAGGCTGCCACTGTCTGCTCTTGGGCAGTCAGGGCAAACAGCAGTAAGCTGCAGCTGTCCCAGCAGGGAGAATAAAGAGCAGCACCCTCTGCTACTGGGCTTTGGTTTTCAGTGTTGACTGGAGCCTTCAACAGAGCAGAAGTTTAATTTGCAGAACTGAGATAATTTTAGGTAACTTTAAATGCATCTATTTAACAATTATTTTGGTGTAGAATTTAATTCAGATTATTACTTTGTTCTCTCCTGTCATTAGCCTTGAAAGCTGTTCCTGATTTTTGCCACTCATTGCTCTCAATTTTTTTGTTTCCTCCTCCATATGCATTACCCTCCCCAGTGATTATATTGCAAGCAAGTTAGCAACAATCACAGATCAGCAGATGGATCAGGAAAAGGGAGAAAGTCACAGTGACTATGAGATTTAAGTTGCTATTGGCCAAATATCATTTTATCCCCTCGAACCAGATTTGAATCCAGTACCTGATATCCTGGCAGCGAAGGACATGCATGTTCTTTTTGTAGACATTAAAATATGTTTGAAGATAAATCCCATGCTAGGTGTTCAGCTCAAGAATACATCTGCTCACCTTCAGTATTTGGGCTAATGAACAGTTTGGTGCTTTTGTACAATATGGCACACTGGGTGCATGCTTTTTAGAATAATTAGCAACTTCTGTAAAATGGAGTTTCACAGTCTGACAGTACTTTTATCCAAAACTTTAAATGTATATTCACATGTGCACTAGTAATAAATATAATTGTTATTTTCATCAGAACATCTTTTGGGTCCATTTTCTAAAGGTTGCCCTTCAGACTGAATCCTGTATCTGTGTTCCAGTTCTGGCTATTTGGCTCTTTGGCTGAGCCTTCAAAGATGATGGGTTTGCGCTGGCGACTGCAGGTGATCTACATCTTGCCTTGCAGCTGTCTTACATAGTGCAGAGATTGCGTGGGAGATTTAAATAAATTATTTGCTGCAGGAGGCAAGAAGACAGTAATTTCAAACCAGGGCTGGATCTTGTGCCATGTGTTGTAGGGTTGAACACACTGTGATCAAATTATTTGCTTTGATTTAACAAAAGGTTAAAGTCTGGTCCCTACTTGACAGTTGTTTCTGGTTAGGATTTTAAAGTTCTCTTGCATTCCCTGCATGTGTGGGCATTTTTGCTCTGTAAGAAAGGATGCTTTCTTCTGCTTTGGAAGGAAATGGTTTGTCAGAAGAGTGTTCAGTTGCAGACTGTGGCCTTTAATGGACTTCTGTAGCTATTCCTCGTGTATGTGGCCCTGATTGCTATCAGTATCTTTCTTAAATGGTCTTTTCATAAGTGGCCTGCAATTTAGTAAGACAGGGAAAGGATAAGGTAGAAGCGTAATCTTGACAGACCCTTCCAAATTTGAGACAAAGTCATTATGGATCTTAGAAATGGTGGTTAGAAGAGCCTTCTGGTCCAGCCTTCTGTGTGGAGGAAAGCTGTTGTCGAGTCTGTGAGGTTGGTCATGGCATTGTCAAGTGGGTTCTGAAGACCTCTAAGGATTGGGATCTCAGCACAAAGTGAGTTCAAAGTGTTCTCGTACTTCACTGTCCTTTGAACTCAGTCGGAAGAGAAAGTAGAGCACGGCATCATTAGCAAATGGATTTTAAACCACAGTGTTCTATTGATCCATTTGGAGAAAGCCTGACATAAATTGCTTTTTACCCATTCAGCTTCTGTTTCCTGGCAAATCTGATCTAGAGAAATCAGGATTTAGTCTAGTCCATCTCGTGATACTGGATCCAAGGAGTGTGCCCATGAAACCACGTAAATTTTGTGCATTGGTTGGCTCTCTGCTTATGTGGCGGGGCTGCAAAGGCAGAACAGTGGAAAAAAAGGTGTTTGTTGGGAATAACATTCCTCACTCCAGTTTTTATTGTGTGTGCTCTTTCAGGGCAGAGTCTCCAGCTGGGCAGTAATTCTGAGAATTCAGAATTTGTCTTATGTAGGAGACCTGAGGTCTTCCAAGCAAATATAGAAACTTTGGGTTAACATCTTGTCAGAGAAGCAAAGAATCTGGATTATATCCTTTTTGGTTTTCCTGGACCTTATTCATATTCCCTACCTAAATTACATGTTTTTGCAATTACAGATTGCAGTTGAAAACTAATAGCCTGCAGATGCTATGCAAAAGCAGAGTTCTGCTGCAGAGAATTAGAGAAGGGGAATTTCTTTTTATGGGTAGTAGTAATAAAACAATTAATTCCTTTTTAGTCTTAAAACTTTGTAAAATCTACAGAGATAATTGACAGACTCAGCTGGGAGTTACACGTGAACTGCATTTCTGTGCTTAGGCAGCACGTGAGGAGGACAGAAAACGCCAGAGAAACATCGTTTTCAAATAATTTGGAGCCAACTTTTTTAAATTTTATGATGCTAGTTTGGTTAAGAGAGCCTTTAGAAGAAAATCTGATCCATATCAAACATGATAGGTGGAACTTTTCCACCAGTATAAGCTGGGAATTTTTTTTTAATCTTCACAGGAGCTTAGAACTGAGTCAAGTATTCATATAGACATATCTCTTCCAGTTTCTTTTGAAACTTGACTAATTTCCACAAATAACACACGCACAAATTATCAAAGCATTTTCAAGTCCTTAAAAACCTTCCTATATGTTTTTAACCAAAACTGTTTACTTAAACATAGAATTCAGTTCTTCACATCCTCTTACTTTGCGTTCAGGAATTTTTTTTTAATCTACTGCCAAACCAAAATTACATCATAGCAAATGCATGCATTGTTCTTTACTTTTGGGCCTTGCAAAGCAGTTCTGCAGACAAGTTTAATTGGCTGGATTTTTGTCCAGTCTCTGTCCTGTGCCCTACTTGTTCACATGGGCTTTATTTTTCTTTCCTATACAAAGGAAAAAAAAAAAAACAAAACTACAAGGAAGAGTATGTTTATAATAGAAATAAAGTCCAAACAGGGTGTCTTCACCTCATTCTCCATTGCAATTGGACTGGCTTTGCTGTGCCTCAAGGTGTGCGTAATTAACAATTTACACACAAGCTTCTGCTAACCATGATTTCCTGGAGTGTTCCCTGTTCACAGGGGAAGGCTCATGGTATTTAGTGCCTCTTATTTAGGATGGATTGCAAGTCAAAAGTGAGATTCAGAAAGCTCGGATGGAGATGAGGCAGGTTCATCTTGAGTAGTTCCAGAATGAAGGATTTGCAGAGGAATGGGGAGCTTGAGAATAGCTGGTCATTTTGCAACTGGTGTCACTTTGTTAATGGGATGAAGATAAATGTTTCAGCAGGATGGAAGGTCAGCAGGCCTGTCTTCTGGAAGTGTGCTTGCATCCTGATTCCTGAAGGGAGACAGGATTCTTTCTCAGAGGCCACTGGGTATATTCTGCTGTTTGACTAATAGATACCTAATTACCAGCAGATTTCAGTGTTACCTGAAGGCATAATTCCTCCTCTTTGGCCTTGGAAGTTGAGTAAAGGGATTGTAAACCATCAGAATAGAAAAACTGAATAGTCTATCAATTTTTTCCACCTTTATATGACATCTGCTCTACAGCTGTGTTTGGTGCACCTAAGTAATACTTTGCGTTATAGACTGTTGTATGTTGTTGAAAAAAAAGAAAGTTGTGTTGTCTTCTCAAACCTTGATGGAGAAATGAAATTCTCTTGCATTTTTATTCTTACTTTCTCAATTGTAACCTTGATATTCTACCTAGAGGGAACTGAGTAGGATAGCAAATGAAACAAAGGGCAGCACATGAAGCTAGGAGGATGCGGGTTCAAACCAAGGAAAGGAAGCGATTTGTACAATAGAAGTAAACTTGTAGAACTTCTTGCTGAAATGCGTTATAGATGCTATAAGTTTACGTGTATTCAAGGCAGGACTGGGAAAGTTCATGGAAGAGAAATCATAATAGCTACTAAATATATAGAAGTCACATCTTTGTTAGAAAATCCCTAAAACAGTAACTGAAAATAGTTGGTGGCTGGAAGACAGGTAGGGGAAGTGTCATATCTGTACACACTGCGTGTTTCCAACTTAGCAAGATGAGTTGGCTTTCCTTGGAATCAGAGGAGGACAGCATCGGCTCTCAAACAGCTGCAGGAATGCCCAGCCCAAGATAGGCAGGAAGAGGAAATCAGGAACAGCTTCAGCAGCAGGAAAGCTTGCTTTGCCTCAAGTCATCGTGAAACGGAGACCTCTGCTTTTACACCTGGAGAGACTTTTTTGTTCTAAAATAGAATCATATGGTGACTGCTGTTATGTCTTGGATCTTTTGGGAATCAAAAGCTACTGGAGAGATGATCGGAATAAATGTCTAAGCCTGAAACGCTTGCAGTCCGTTTAAAAATCTAGACTAGGTCACTTTAATTAGACCTCTGTTTTTTAGGTTCCTTTTGATCGTTAAGGCGATGTAACATAAAATAAATCCAAAAGGATAAGGGACAAAAAGTAGTTCTTGCTTTACTGATGTTTACTGTTGCTGTTGGTGAACTGCAGAGAAGGACACAGTTCACAGCAGATCTCCATATCCTTAGTAGTCTCCATAACCTTTTTACTCCTTTGCCACTGGTTCTCCTTTACGCTGAGAAAATCCTTAGTGCTGACCTCCAAAGCTGAGCCCTGCTCATAGACAAGCAGCAGTGCTGCCATTGAAGGGAATGGAGGAAACTCCTCCAAAGGAGGCTTGTGACAGAGTGAATTTTCCATTCCTCTGAGGTCGCTGGGATTTTCACAAGGCTCTCTGACTCACAGTGAGGTACTTTCCAGTTAGTTTAGTTTTGGAGCCCAGGCCATATCACATCTGGCAGTACAGTTGACAATAAAAGGCACTAAAAACTTCTTCATTAAAAGGTCTTTCATGTGGGAACTAAACTGGATAGCAACTCTCTCTTTTGCAGGGACAGAGACCAGAAAGTATTCCAGAGTACAGTTAGGTGTTATTTATAAAAATCTGTCTGGGAATGTCAGAAAGGTGTAATCTTACACTGCAGGATATTTTATTGACTGTGGGATTGAGCTATTTCTGGTAAAACACTTAAATAAAAAGCATATCTCATCACTTCATTGCTGTGTGCAAAGTATAGGCTGTAAAAACCACCTGTGCACAGAAACACTGGGATTGAAACAGCATTGGTGTGAATAGGAGCACTTTTGGCAAAAGTAAAAGCAGAAAAAGAAGCTCTATTCCCACCACTTCTGGGAGCTTTCCTGTTATGGAACAGTCTCCCAGTCTGCCTTCTCCCCCAAATAGTCTTAAAGGATAGAAAAGTAATTAAATTCTATTATTAGAGATTGGGAGTTGAATTCTTGTTTGCAAACCCTCTTCTTTAAGTATGCTGCAAAATCCAACTACGTTAATGTATGCTAGGTAACCTCAAGTTTAATATATGCAGAATGGATACTCTTTCAAATTAAGTGAAATGATTATTGTTAAACCCAAAGTAGCAGAGCTACTGGGGCCTCTCAGGGTGGGCTGTCAAAAGCCAGTGCAGAGAGGCTGAGACCTTGTGAATTTTTATTGCGGGTTTTCTGTGGATTCCTTGCAGTCATTATCTCATCTTTCACTCACTCCCGTGCTCATCTTTGCAAGTCATGGATTCCCCTGTAAGGATCTGTGATGGGATGAGTAAATCCGCTTGGATTTATGGGGTCTACCTTTAAAAAAAAAAAAAAAAAAAAAAAAGACACATCAACTTTAAAAACAAGGCAACTTTACAGTTCATGGTATAACGAGCAAGTATTGTGGTTATGAGTCACAGTTTGTGTAGAGGTTTAACTGGTTTCCTCTGTTTTTTTCTGCTCTTAAAACCATCCCCACACTTTTTGGATATAAGGGTCAGGCTGAAATGGTAGGATAGGAGTAGTTTCAGAGGCACCCTTCGCTCTCCAGTTACTGCTGTGTTTAGCGTCTGTTGATAATGAAAGCAATGTTGCAGGAACTTCTGGCGTTTTCAGATGGACCAGTGCCGTATCCAGTGTGGTGTATCCTCAGGACACCATATGGTTGCCATCACCCAACTGAATCAATGGTGAAATTATACAGCCACTTCCTCTACAAATTTGTAAACTTTCATACACATCCTCTTCGAACTGACAGAGGAAACCAGAAACAGATATACCAAGACCTGATTCTCATTTACACCATGATCTGTGCTACGTGCTTGTTGGTGTCAGGAACTGCTGGAGTAAATGAGAATTAACCCCTAGGCCACGAGAGCCTTGCAGTAAGTTCTCTTCCCTGGAGAACAGCCTCCTTTTGAGTCCAGAAAGCTGCTGAAGTTCAGCCCCAGCTGTCCTGAGGATGAAGTCCCAGCTTTACAGGTACCACTTCCCAATTAGGAGTCACATGCCAAAGGCTGCAGTGCTGCTCAGTGCAGGTTCGGTGGCCTCTGTAGGAGATGAGGACAGAAATGTCACATCCCTGGCAACAGCCAGACAGCCTGAAACAATTATTTCGAAATTTTCAAAAAGTGTGAAATCTGTGGTTTGTGAAAGAAAGGCTGACTTACGGGCTTTGTTGGCCCAGGGTTTTAAATAAAAGTCCAGCTCCTCAGAGGACCTGTACAGGGCAGCTTTTGGGGCCTGTGAAAGCACATTTTTGTTTCATAGTCTTTGTATGGCCAAAAGCATACCTCTAAAGAAGGTCCAGTGTCATCTCATTGACCTGAAATCCCTGAACATGTTTGGAGAAAATAGGTTTGAAAGGCAATACATAGATTTGGTGCGCAATTTTTTATGGTCAAAAATCCACTTGCTTTTTATCTGCTTCATCTTGAGATCACTAGATGTGGTTGGATAGTTAATAGATAAGTTTTTATACTGTCAGGGCCTGTTGAACACTACCAAAAGTAGTGCCATTAAAGAAAAACGGTACCCCTGGCAGCTTTGGGAAGCTGCCAGCTCTTCGGTGGGAAGTGGGGAGCTCCTCAGCCTGTATCAGCAGCGGCTGTAATGCCATCCTGGAATCACAGCTTGAAGATTCAGGCTGGAAGAAATTGAGGCACAATTCCCTGGGGGACCTCTTAGTCATAAACAGATGACAAAAATGCCCAGCTGCAGTGCTTGTTTACTGTAAGAAGTCCTCTGAAGCTGCCTGGACAAAGTACCCTTTGGCACGCCGAGGCGCCTGGCTCTATTTGCCCGCTCTGCTCTGGCAACTGTCTTTGTTAGCCACAATATTCTAGTGCGTAGCTGGTCTCCAAGGCAATGGTAAAGATCAGACCTCCTCATCAAGGCAACTTAGAAGAACAGCACATTAAGGTTTTCCTTTGGTATTTTAATCTAGCCTCCCTGAAGCTTTTATTCCTGTAAAGTAACAAATGTCACTTGTTTTCAAAAAGATTATCCATAGTTCGTCAGAGATGGATCTCTAATGGAGAGCAGGGCTCCTTTGGACATCTTGAGGAAGTCCTTGTGAGAAGAGAGATGAGAAGTGAGTTAGAGCCTGTCTTGCGGGAGCGGAGTCACAGCTCCCACATGGATCACATCTGTACTTTGTAGAGTTAATGCTTCAAACTAATGGGAAGGGTCAGTGACACGGCTTGCCCTTCAGTAGCGTGACAAACAGTGTTTACAGAGGCAGATGTGCTGAATGCACTGTAACAAAGCACATTGAAATCAATTTGTTACTTATTTTCTAGTAGGTAAATGCTTTTGTTCAAGACACTGGAAAAGGCTTTTGAAAAATACTTACCCGTACATAAGCACAGCAGCTAAGAAGGTAAGAGGAATCTAGGGGAATTGATTTGACAGATAAGTAACCTCAGGGGTAGGAGAGAAGACAGCTCATGCTGAGAGTGCAGAGCCTTGGCGGGTTTGGAAATCCGTTCCTTTGTGTCCCGCGTCACTCGAGTATCACCCAAATGCACACACATCTCCTCTAAACATTCCCCATAGCACTGGTAATATTTTCCTTCCTCATGGGCACGCTGCAAGGATTAATTCCTTCGTGTTTCTTTCAAACACGCAGAAACGGAGAAGGAGCTCCGCAGATTGCCTGCAGCCCGGTGGCATGCTGCTCCCTGGGGAAGTGTCTTGCTGGGTGCAGCGTTGCTGGTGGGACATGCCTTGCAAAAGCCAAAACAAGCAGTAGTGCTAGTTTTAATAATTTAAAAGCCAAGAATCAGGCTTATGAAATTATGATAGTTTAAAAAAAAAAAAAAAAAGACCCTTGAACAGCATGTTTTCTTTCTGTTTAATGGAACTTCATGA
>JAAGAY010004423.1:0-22651 GCA_011801015.1 Ardeotis arabs | reverse complement strand
ATCTTGATAGGACGAGGGGTAATGGTTTTAAAATAGAGAGAGGTAGATTTAGATTGGATATTAGGAAAAAAATTTTCACAATGAGAGTTGTAGAACACCGGAACAGGTTGCCCAGAGAGGTGGTGGAAGCCCCATCCCTGGAAACATTCAAGGCCAGGCTGGATGAGGCTCTGAGCAACCCGATCTAGACGGGGATGTCCCTGCTCCTTGCAGGGGGGTTGGACTAGATGACCTTTGAATGTCCCTTCCAACTCTAACCATTCTATGATTCTATACTTATTGCTGTTAATAAAGAAATGGCTTTTTGGTACAACTTTGGAGTTGTAAAATTGAATGTGACCTTATAATTTTTTGTCTTGGACAGGAATTATACTACTGTTATATAGAGTGGACTTTTTATACTCCTTAGGTGGATACAGTTAGGTGAGATGGTCCTATGCATGGTCTCTTGGAAGAACTTCTTAAGTAAATTTGCATGTTTACAGGTGTGTGAATTAGATTCTCCAAGTATTTTCTATTTTTCTTAAGCTCATTTTTTTCCAAGTGAAATTTCTGCCACAAATCTTGCTTACTCCAACATTTGTCTAAAGGAGATGAATAAAAGAAAACTCAAAAACTTAGAGCAATATTATTAGTTGACCCCTTTGCTCAGTCCAAAGGGCACAATCCAAACATTCCCAATGACTTTATTTGCCTTAAGTTGCCTTTATTTGGATTAAGTTCTGACTGCAAAGTCTGGGTTTCAGGCACATTTCTGAAGCACAAGACACTGTTCAAATCACCAGCCCAAAAGAGATCTGTGCTTCAGGGGAAGGCAGTCAGAACACAATTAAAAGATGATGTCTGGATTTGTCAAGCTTATGGAGACTTTTTCTGTCAGAGTAGAACTCACATCTTAATATGTCAGGGCTCATCTACCTTAAATAGTCCATGATACTCCAAACATTAGGTTCTAAGTTGCTCATCTGAAATATTTTCAGTAACCGTTGTTTGAAAAGTAATACAGCCGTCAGGGATTAATCCAAATATTGCTGGAGTTGCTAGGAGCTTTACTTTAAATACATTGGATTGGAGATACATCTGATTAATCTGCTTTTTATCTGCTTGTTTTGTAGCTGATTTCATGGCCTTTTGCAGGCTGGTATTGGTTCATTCAATCCACAGTCTGCAAAGGCTAGAAGCTATTGATAATGGCAGCATGACACTGACTTGGAATTACAATATCTTTTTTCTGCATAGAGCATCAGAACTGGTGTCTCGCTGATTATGACTGTGCAGCTTCTTGTCAGCTTCAAGCATGGACACTGAATGAGCTTGGGTCTGCCTGCAGAAGATGCTGCAGAACATAAAATCATAAAATCACAGAATAATTTGAGTTGGAAGGGACCTTTGAAGGACATCTAGTCCAAGCCCTCTGCAAGGAGCAGGGACATCTCCAACCAGATCAGGTTGCTAAAGGCCCCAGTCAACCTGGCCTTGAATATTTCCAGGGATGGGGCATCCACCACCTCTCTGGGCAACCTGGGCCAGTGTTCCACCACCCTCATCGTAAAAAATGTCTTCCTTATGTCCAGTCTGAATCTACCTTCTTTTATTTTAAAACCACTACCCCTCACCTTCTTACAAGAGGCCCTGCTAAAGAGTTTCTCCCCTTCTTTCCTTTAGACCCCCTTTAGGTACTGGAAGGCCGCTATAAGGTCTTCCTAGAGCCTCCTCTTCTCCAGGCTGAACAGCCCCAACTCTCTCAGCCTGTCCTCATAGGAGAGGTGCTCCAGCCCTTTGATCATCTTCATCAGGATTATCATGTTAGATGGACTTAAGATGCTCAGAAAGTCTGCCCTTGCTTATCCCCTCATTAAAACAAGATTTAATATCAACTTTATTTGAATGCATTAGCATACATATATTACCATTATTCCTTAATATTTTATCATGAGAACATATTAAGATGGCTATATATGGGGACTGAGTCTCTCCTGGATTAAATGTACCTGTATAATGCACTCACACAGGATTCAAGCTTTCCCTCATCCCTGACAGCATAAGGTATTGTTAATAATATTAAAATAAAATGTAAAAACACTGAGCGGAGAGAGAAGTGTAGTGGTATGTGGTTCCTTGCCATGGAAACAGAAATGAAATTTACAGTTCAGGGAAGTTTATTTAAAAAAAAAAAGTTTAAAAGGAGAAAATAATTTAGGTTTAACATTTCTCAATGAAGTGACAATTCCAAATTGAAAAGTTATGAGTTACATGATAATTGTTAAATATTTTCATCCTGGTTTAGGATGAAAACTTTGGAGGAAAAAAATTACGAATGTGTAAATCTCAGTATTTCCCTCAGAACAGAACCTCACATTTGTTCGCTATTTGGTTGCAGACTCCACAAATGCTATGTACAAATGCTTGCAAAGTCTATGTCTTCCATCAGAGAAAAGGGAAAATGGCCAACTTGGCCTTGAATGTTTCCAGGGATGGGGCATCTACCACCTCTCTAGGCAATATGCTCTATAGGTTCCTTCCTTCTTGGGAAGGTTGCCACTTAGGAAGAAACCTATAGAGAAGACTATTTTTGGATAAAGTTTCCTCCCTGTAGAGGAAACTCCTATTTTCCTCAGGAATTTTGCAGCTTTTCAAGAGAATGCAATTTTTAGTAAAGGATTAGTTTCTTCATTGAAATGGGTACTTGATTCAACTTGATTATATGTTAATTTTAACAAAGCTACATATTAAAAAAAAATGTTGACCACCTTTGGTATTACCTGCAGAAATCTATCTTCCTTTTAATTTCTACGTGCCTGTCAGGTTAAGTTGTTAATTCCTCTTACCATTCAAACACACTGATTTTAGAAAGAGTAGCTGTAGCCTCCAAGATTATAAAAGCATAAAGTTTCTTCATAATTTAAAATAATCCCACACCTATTTACCACTCACTTTAATCCCATGTCATTTTAATAGTAGCTTATTAAGCTAATTTTTCAGAAGATGTAAAGAAAAAATACATTTCTTACTCTTTGTGCCTTTCTCCAACACTTATTTCGAGCAGTGATGTTCTCTTCCCTCAGTTTTCTTTCTCTCTTACGTCTTGCTCTTCATTTGCCATTACAAGACAAACTCATGTGATTTGTTACAGTTATGCTCACCACAAGGTATGAAATTGTTTACCTTTTTTTTGGCTAAAATGCCCACATAATTTTGCATCTGTTTTTTTGACATGTATTGATCTGTCAGACTTGGTGTTAATGCTACTGTCACACCAAAAATTCTAGAGGAAAGTAGAGATTGGTGGCCTAAAGCTAAATTGCTTTCTTCCACACTCTCCTCCACCAGGTGTGTTTAGCATTATATATTGGGCTATTTTTTAATGCATATAATCTTTAATGTCACTAGAACTTTAAGGAGGAAGAAAAGGGAATTTAGTGCTGGGTGGCAGCCAAAGTTTTTTTAGCAGGTCAGAGTTAAGAAAGCAAGAGTGAAGTTTTCAGAATCCTCTTCTGAAGATAGATGTTTGCCCAGAAAAAAAAAAAAAAACCCAACCAGATTGCTTCAGCATATTTAGAAAAAACCCCAAACTTTTAGAAGTGAAATCCTGACTCCATTGAAATCCCTGGCGAAACTCTGACTTGTTTCAATGAGGCAAAGGTGTTTGTTGTAAACTGTCTGATCTCAGAGGATTTGGGCTGATGGAAGTAATTGTAGATGATCTGTTGATTTGGAGAAAGAACAATCAATTAAATAATGAGGGACTGTATAATATTCAGCAGCCCACTGAAGAAAAAAGCCTTAGCCTGAAAAAGACCAAAGCAGGGTTTGCTGTACGGAGCAGGATTAGCATCACCCAATCTTTGCTCTTTAAAAATCGGACCTCTTCTCTGAGCTTGTCATAGAGGCTGGAATTCAGCTCCAGCTTCAGATATCTACATGTTGGCACCCACATCTAGGTGGATTCATTAAATTGTTTAAATTGCTAGAAGGAACCTAGTCAATACTGTTAAGCAACGTGCAAAGTGATTCAACTCATGCTGCACTCAATGCCATGATGCTGTTTCCAGTTACGGGGAGGAAAATGGTACCTCTGGAGGGAAATGTATCCCACTGGTTTTAATTCGTGCTCCCCCATGGGCTGTTCACCTCTCCACTAACCACAGAGCAAGCCCAGAAAACCGACTGAGATTAGACCTCTGAATTGTTAGGCAAAGTAAAAGTATCTTGTGACAAGTGGGCTTTTGCAAATGTTTTCAGCAGGCTAACATGTCAATCAAATTGATTCCTAATCATTACAGATGTGCTACTTAACTCCAGTAGCTTCTTGGCAGATAGAGGACAGTGCTGGGATAATTGCCCAGGGTAAAATTTCTGACTGGGGGGAAAAAAAAACCAAAAAAAAAGTCAGAAAACCACTGGCATTGGAATGTTGAGATCAATACGATACTTGAGATTTCTGTGGGTGAAATACATGTAAATGCACATACCAGCCTTGAGTATCAAGTTAGTGTAGCGTTATACTTTCTCCTTGGAAATATGTTTTGGAGGATTTTCCTCCCTTGGCATAGAACTTTTTTTTTTGACATTTGACACCTAAGAAAGATTCCCTAGTGTGCTTCAGAAAGGAATATGGCTGGAAATTGAAGGAATACTGTCTTGAAAATAGGAAAGCTATTAAAAATAGGACACTATAGCTTGAAAAAAGGAATGATTCTAGAAGAAACAACTAGATGTAAAAAGGCAATTCCGTGAGTCTAGCATTCACCAACTCTTCCAATCCCAAACATAGGAAATGACAGGAATGTGATGCAGAGAGGTTATGTGCTTAGAATTGGAGATAAGGGAAAAATTGAAATTAGATAATGCTTACCTTGCCATTTAAAAATGTCTGTTATGGTGGCTGTACATATTATATTATATACATCAAGAACTGTGGATATTTGTCAGGGCTAGGCAGTACCACAAAGCCCTTAGCGCCAAACTTTTATCTTCTGGAGCTACAGATAAGAAATTTGGAGGGGGTGAAACAAAACCTGAGATATTGGAAACCAGAAATGATGGAGGCAAGTATGGCAAGATTGCCAACTTTGCAAGTAGGAAATAGCATGAAATTCTAAAGATAGAAATACAGTCCCTCAATAGGAAGAGAAGCTTTCTTAATAAAGATAAAAATATTACCTCTGCTTCTAATCAACATCGAAGTCACAATGGTAGGGCTTATGTTTGTGGAGTGAGTCCAGAGGAGGCCACAAAGCTGATCAGAAGGCTGGAGCACCTCTCCTGGGAGGACAGTCTGAGAGAGTTGGGGCTGTTCAGCCTGGAGAAGAGGAGGCTCTGGGGAGACCTTATAGCGGCCTTTTTCAGTGCCTAAAGGGGGCCTACAGGAAAGATGAGGAGAGACTGTTCAGTAGGGCCTGTTGTGACAGGACAAGGGGTAATGATTTTAAAGTAAAGGAGGTAGGTTAAGAATGGATATAAGGAAAACATTTTTTTCCAGTGAGGGTGGTGGAACACTGGAACAGGTTGCCCAGAGAGGTGGTGGATGCCCCATCCCTGGAAACATTCAAGGCCAGGTTGGCTGGTACTCTGAGCAACCTGCTGTGGTTGGAGATGTCCCTGTTCCTTGCAGGGGGGTTGGACTAGATGACCTTTGAAGGTCCCTTCCAACACAAACTATCCTATGATTCTATGTTCTCTGGGTGAAGGCTCACCGTAAGCCTCTATGCTTGCATTATAAAGCGTAACAGAAGTAGGAATCTTAGGGTGCAGGTAAAGCATAAATGAAAGGGGTCAAATGAGAGAGAGAACATCCTTGCAAAGCTAAATATCAGATTATGAAGGAGGTAGGAGTTGCTGCATAAGAGCTACAGTGCGTTTTATAGATGAAATGGAACTAGATGGTGGAAGTGCTGCTACAGTCTCTCAACATTGGAAGATTTTGATCAACTCTCTGTCCTGGGAGCTAAGTCTGTGGATTTAATTAATTGGCTGCAAAAGGCTATGGTCACTGCTTTTCATGGATTTCTTTTTATTACAATGTGAGAAGTCATTAGTTAGGCTAACAAGAGGGATGGTTCTTACAAGTCTCTGGATAGAAGAGTTATCAGTTCCCCTAAAACAACAAATCTTTGAGATATTGCAAAACTGTCTCTGTATTTTCTTCCAGGAAGCACATATGTCTTGAGGTGTTAGCAGACTGTAAACAGTGGCTTTTCATTAGGTCCACAATTTAATAAGCGATCATTCAAGATATATTTTTTTTTTGTTGTTTGGCATTGGAAACACTACAAAACACTAAGGCAGAATAAACATAATTTTCATGTTATGTTGGGTTGATTTTGTCAGTAACCATATCTAGCCAGTCTTAGAATCTTTTATCTTCATGCGGAAGTAAATTGATGCAAATTGATGTTGAGTTTTATTTACATTCTATTTTAAAATTTCATTACTGGCCATATGTTTAGGGTGATAATGCCCCATAAGATGGATGGTGTCACCAGGTTATTCTCTTACTTTGTTGCCAGGCACAGTAAAAGCCTTATTAGCATCCACTGTGATTTTGCTGTGACAGCTTGTCCCATGCTCTTTGTGCATGTAGCAAGCCCTGCTCCAGTGCAAGGAATAAAATAGGCCTCCTGTCTATCCAACTGCTAGGACTTTTCCCACCAGCACCCATGCTTCTTTACCAGGTACCTGAGCAGGTCCATCCCATGAACCTTGATGCAGTCCCATCACATGCATATTTGAAGACCTGCCCTACCTTGCTTTGAGCCTTTGGCAGTGTAAGGCTAGAAATACCCACAGAACTGTAAATTCAATACCAAAATTTGCTTAAGAGATAATGTCAGTGCAATACAGTACTGTGACAGGATAATGGTCTCCTCACACAATAAAACTGCCAAAAAGAAGCCAAGCAGTTTATAGATAATAAATGTCAAGACAGAGGTAGATGTTTATTTTCAGAGCATCACAAGCCTATTATCCTGTCAGACTCTCCTGTTTCGATTTCTTTGTTTCCATTATACTAAATGAATAAAGAATGGTAAAGAATGAGATATCTCACAGGCCAATCACAAGGCCCGATGGCTCCAGCAAGGCACTAGCTCATGTCAATGTACGTCTTCATTGAGCAGCTGCATTGCTATGGATCACGGACACAGGAGCTTCAGACAAACAGAAATCCCTCCATCTCTTCCAGGAGGTGTTTGCCTGCAAACCATAAAGTTCTTGGTGCTGCTAAACCATCTTCACATCAGTGAAGGTGGGGACACGTGGAGGAAACAAGGAGAAAACATTTCTCCCTGCATTACACTAGTGGCATCTGTAGTAGCTTGGCAGAGATGAGCATTAAATGGGTCTTTAGAGGGGGTGGAGGAGGGTAGTGGGCAGAGTCAAACAGATACGTATTTGTGTAGGTACAGTGGCCACAAATTTCTAGAAGGCGATAACGGCTATCTTCATTTATGTCCACACTGCTGGTAGAATTGGGTTGAGTAAATCCAATGCGATCTCCTATCTTGTCATGTTTCCTCAGATGAACATTTTGCATTGTTCACTCATTTGCTATTGTTGTTGTTGTTGTTATTATTATTAATATGATTTAAAATTAAGTATGTGTTTTGTAGAATGGAGTGGTAAGAATAATCTCAGCCCCAAAAGAAATATTGTGTGTTGCTGAACCAAAAAGGGAAGGGAAAAAGGAACTTGTGGCTTTTATTTGCTGCTGCATATAACAAAGAAACCTCAGAGCTGCTGTTGTGGATAAGATATCATGAAAAGGCCATGCTGGGGTGGATCTGGAGAATGGATCTAAAGGGAAGCAAGCAAGAATATCTGAAACGGGGTGAAAAGGGTATTTTCAAAGGAAAACACACTGAGAAGTAAAGACCATCATGCGAGAAGAGTGCTGTGGTGACATTTGGTCTCACAAACTTTATTTATTTTGTGTGCAGCTTTCCATTCACCAGCTAAGTGAAGTCAAAAGGCCCCCAGAAAAAGCAATGTGACAAAGGGAACTCTTGGCAGCTTTCCTATGCAGAGAACACCAAGGGCACAGTATTAACCTTCAGATTTCTCACTGGTCCCTTTCTCCTCCTTCTCTGATTTTCCTAAAGCTGCTCCACCTTCTTTTGGGCGATGGCATTGCATTAACACTTTTTACTCTCTTTCTTTCTTTATGACTAAAGGAAAAACACTCAAGACAAAAACCCTTCACAGAGGAGTGCTCATCTGGATATGAGCCCTTGTATTCCCTGGAGAGCAGCCTGGGCTTTAATTCATGTACTGCCCAGGAATGCCTGAACATCCAATGGTTGACGTGTGAAAAATGCACTTCCAATGGGAAGATTGATCCAGGCACCAAGAGAAAGTGCCAGCCTATCGTGATGAGTCTGGTTCAGAATCATCTCATGGTAGACAGATGCAGTCCTTTGTGTCTGCTGTGAATTGTAACTGCATCTGTCCACAGAGTCACGTTAATTACCATCAAGACAGAAGGGGGACAGACTTACCAAAACATTCCACAATTTCTACCCAGAGGGAAGCTTCCATGCCCTTCCTGGCTGGGTTTTTCACCTCCATCGCAAAGAGTGATGTCTTTGGTAGGCCGCCTGGATGAATGACAGTAGCTGACAATGCAAGTGACCCTCATAGTCTCTAAGAGTATGTTCATCTTACCTGACTTCAGACATCTGAAGGTGAGGTCTGAACTAACCATCAAGGAGCCATCAATAGTCCCTGTAAACAGGTAGGCATACTCAAAGGCTACTTCATCCCCATCTAACAAAAAGTTCTAGGATAAGTCTAAGATGAATCTCCTCATGAAGAAGTCTTTTTGATTATTATTAAGGGACCTAGCTAACTAGATGAAACTAGGCACATAACTTTTAAACAGCTAACATTAGGTGAGTTGTAACCTGTCCCATAAATTAATTTAATTACTTCATTATTGCATATTATTTAATTATTGCAATACAGAATACACTGTGTAAACTGAAATCACAGGAAAAATGAATAGATAATAAAATATGAAAAATCAGTTACATCAGATGAAATTATGGGATTTTCAATTATGTTTTCATTTCAATAATAAGTGTCCTTAATATTTAATTTTAAATTCTGACACCTCTGTTAATCTACTTAAAATAAGCTAGAACTGAGATATATAGTTATTGCCATCTATATAAATCATTTAAATTAAAATAATTTCAAGCAGTTCAGAGTTCTTACCAAAGTTACAAAAATGTGAAACCATTTAACCTGTGAGAAGCACTGAGCAAGTGGCAGGAAGTGGAATTTGTCAGAGCTAAATTAATGCAAATGCCACTAAGGTCTGTCTCAGTGCAGGGTATTTTCCCTTTATAACACTGATACAGTCAACTTGTTTAGGTGCTAGCATGTTCAAAGTAAAGGAGTCAACTGGGAATCAAAGAAGTGGGAAAACTCTTTATTCCAATCTGGAAAGGATGAGATAGGTACTGTAATGCTATAGTAAAATCTTATCATAGAATGGTTAGAGTTGGAAGGGACCTTCAAAGGTCATCTAGTCCAACCCCCCTGCAAGGAGCAGGGACATCCCCGTCTAGATCGGGTTGCTCAGAGCCTCATCCAACCTGGCCTTGAATGTTTCCAGGGATGGGACATCCACCGCCTCTCTGGGCAACCTGTTCCAGTGTTCTACAACTCGCATTGTAAAAAATTTTTTCCTAATATCCCATCTAAATCTACCCCCCTCTATTTTAAAACCATTACCCCTTGTCCTGTCACAACAGGCCCTACTGAACAGTCTCTCCCCATCTTTCTTGTAGGCCTCCTCGAGGTACTGGAAGACCGCTATAAGGTCTCCCCGGAGCCTCCTCTTCTCCAGGCTGAACAGCCCCAACTCTCTCAGCCTGTCCTCATAGGAAAGGTGCTCCAGCCCTCTTATCATCTTCGTAGCCCTCCTCTGGACCTTCTCCAGCTGGTCCATATCCTTCTTATGTTGGGGAGTTCTTATGGAGTTCTTATGGAGTTCTGAAGCAATCTGTTCAATTTATTCATACAGATTATAGTTTAACTTCATCCTAGATGCAAAACATGTCGTTAAAAGCTGTCCAACCCTGCTTATGCATCTAGAACATTTAAGATAATTTTATTTAACTAAGAAAAATGATTTTTTAAAACCTCAGTTTCTGTACTTTAATTAAATTCCTGGATCCATGTGAAAGCTATTTGGCACTTTACTATGTGGGAGGAAGGGAAGTTAATTACATCTTCAGAAAATAAGAAATTTGTCATTCACACTTTTTCAACAAAACAAATTTTTTAAAAAATAGAGAACATAAATGCGATTATTATGGGATATTCTGTGTATTTTCTTATGTAAATGCATATAGATAGTGAGTATCCTATATTTGCAAAAAGTATGTCCCAGATTCTAGCAAACACTGAAGATGAACATAAGAACATATATAAATGTTTTTTTCTTCCTCTTCTTGTTTTAGGAAAAAAAAAGGTACCATCCATGTTTTAATTTCTTTAATTTCTGAGGAGAGTGAGAGATGAGCTTTGCGCCTACACTCCTCCATTACAAGGAACTTCAAGACAGGGACTATTAGGAAACTCACAATAGACTCATAAAACCTTTCAGTGCTGGAGGTTGGATCACTTCTGTGGGCACTCAGTGCTTATCTGTTCTCTGTCCTAGAAGGCTTTGGTCCAATATCCACCAAACTTGCTGTTTGCTACGTGTTATCCTAGTTACCAAGGACATGAAAAACACATGAGTTCTTCCTTCTTTTATATCTGCTTTCCATGTATTTGAAAAAGACCATCATGTCCCCTTTGTTCTTTGCCTTTGCATATGCATACTGCAAGGAATACAAGGAATATTTTTCTTAATGGGAGCAGTACTGTCTCAAGAGGAAAGTAACGAGGTAAAGCATGAAGAACTGAGAAGTGTGCAGAGGGAAGAAGGTTTAGGATTAGGGAGAAATCTCATAAGTACTTGGGAAGAGGGAGGACTGTGATATCCTATTCCATCCTCAGAGTATCACATCACGTTCAGTTAGTTGGTTCTAATATGCAAAGTACTTAATGACTTTGGCATGGCATTCCTAAAAGACAACCTGATTATCTCCTTTTGGCAAGATGGAGCCTTTCACAGCAAAGAGAGGGCAATCAAGTCAGCTTATAGCACAGCCCTGTGCAATTAGTTTACTGAAATTCTACTTCATAGTCCTTTGCCATGGGACAGTACATCACAAGAATTAGCTTCGCAAAGGTAAAAGAGGCACCTAGTGGGTTTCACAGGGACATTTCAGCTGGGCAACTTGACTTCACAGAAGATAGAACCAGAAATATTTAAACAGAGATAAATTTGCTTTTTAAAAGTTTTGTTTATCTTCTATTGCAATTCAGTTAAAAGCCATTGATATCAAATGATGAGTTTTCTGCTGCAGTAAGTTAGTCAGGCAATCATTTTCATGCTGATGATGACAGAATCTTGAAGTCAATAATTAAATGCAGCGAAGAACATCAGAGGAAAAATATTGACTGAAGCATCAATTCATGGTTTGTTGAAGTAAGATACCTCAGTAGAACCTGCTTGTAGTGAAGTCAACCTGATGCATATTGTGGCTGTTTCTCAGGTAAACGACAGAAGTGAGCACCGATTCCTGGGACTTAACAGACAGATGGGAATTCGCAAGAGAAAGAGGAAGAGGGCACTATTGCAATGAGAGAGATTTCTACAACTACAGGGAAGTATGGAGGCAGTGATTATTTATGTCCCCTTTGGGGTGGGAGAAGAGTGACAGTCACATAACATAAACACCCTGCTCATCTTGTCTCCTTGTGGTTTCTACTGTATAAGCAATGGAAACGGTCCTTCAACAAATGAAACAGATGTGACCTTTTTTGGCCAATAGGTAGAAACTAAAGCTCAGAGTAGACTGGCTATCATGAAACAGTACTGAGATATGATTTTTCAAACAGCATCTGGTCCTTAAGTTGTGTCCTCAAAATTAAAACTTCAAGTCTGGATCCCACTTTACACTGGCCAAATCAAGAGTATTTCAAGTTGATCTCTTTATAACTTGCAACAACACTGGGGCTAAGCTGTATCAGGCCCTAAAGTGTAAACAGAAGGTTTATGTGACATGCCTTAGGGACACATCCCATAGCACGTTTGGCTGTTTTGGAAATTGCCTGATTTTGTTGAAGCATGGCCAGATTGTGATGCAGTAAAAACCCCCTTTTATTAAAAAATACCTATTAATCCAGACATTCCATATCCATCTTAAGGTGATTATTATCTGAGTGTACAAATGTGCGTTTAGTGGAATCACATGCATTTCTTCCACCCTGTTCTGATTTCTATTCCATTCTCCCATACTTTCACCTCTCACCTTATTTGATCCCATTTGCAAGTGTAATACTCCTCCTCCCTGTTTGATCATCAGCATAACCCAAAATATCTGGTAACACCTGACCAAAGAAAGAGTCTTGAGAAATCTGTCACAGTACATCCATTTGGAAAATGAACCAATCATAATTACTTTTATGTAGTCATTTTCTAACCAGTTTTTCAACCACCTTACTTCAGTTTGTTTGTGAGAAAATAATAGGAAATGATGTCAGTAGACATCCTAAAGTCAAGTATTTAATTACTACTTCTTACGTATCCTGAAGCCTGCTGTAGGAGGAATTGACACTTTTTTTTTTTTTCCTTAACAAAAACACAGTACTGCTCATTTCTCCCTGTGAGCTTTCAGATAGTTATTTTTCCATTATGTCTGGTTGGCTGGCTGGTCAGTATCCTTTGGCCTTCTATTCCACCTTTTCATTTTCAAAACTGTCTACTTTATTTCCTGTTTCCTATCTTACAGGACCTCATCTGACTTCCAGGAATTCACAGACACTGACAATAGCACTAACATATTTTCCATAAGTTAACTGAGAATCCAATTCAAATTCATCTAGGTGTTCTCCACTATCTCTTCTGGTTTTGGTGTATTTTGATTTTTGCTCCTTTGTTTCTGGTATTCACTTTTTTAGCCACCTGATTTGATTATTGTTGACCTTCTTGCTGAAAATGGAAGCAAAAATGCTATCAAATATTTAAACCTCTTAAGGCTTCTAACTAGTAAGGGAGAAAAGCAGTTTCTTAAAATACCCATCTTGCTGAAGGATCCAGAGGATCCAGCCTAAGAAAATGTCAGCGAGCATGATGTATAGCAGTGCTCATTCCCTCATGGGGTGACCTAAACCATCAGAGATTTCCCTTCTCCTGGCCAGGAATAGTACCAGACTCTTGCAACAGAGGATGTGGGCTGAGAGGAAAGACTCCATCCTTGTATACAACATCTCCTAAAAACCTGGGGTCTTTGGTGAGGGCTAGCATCCATTAAAGGCAGAAGAAGCTGTTTAAAATAGACACTTGTAGAGAATCACTAAATGTACATGCAGAAGGGAGAAGAATGAGAGGGGGAAGCATTTGTGTAGCGGGGTGGGCTGGGACTGAACTGACCATTAAATTTTCCATGGATAGGTGCAGTTCATGTGAGGTCATAATTGCCTAACGGTCTTCTCCCTATGCTGGCTCTCTGTACTCATTCTCATATTTAAAAACTACAAGACTTGTATGAGACTGGAGTGTTTTTCCTGCAGTTGCGACCTTTCTCCTTTCCTCTGTAATCTTTGTTTCCCATACAAGTTGTCTGAAATGACACCTCTGCTTTTAACACAGCTACTCAACACAATCCTGAAAACTATAGAGGTTATGAATCAAAACACAGGAAAATTTGCAAGCTGAGGCAACTTTCATGTGCCTAGAGTTTCTAGAAAAGCATTTTCCAAAAGAACAGAATCCAGGGGATGTTTCAAAGGGTGGGAAACTTGAAGTGTGTCAATAATGAGAAACGATGAATGAGATCTCCTGGGAAAGACAGTGTAACATAAATAACAGAACCAATACAGGAAAAAAAAAAGGTAAAATCAATGCAGAATTAATAAAGAATAAATAAGTGATATGGAATAGAATTAATTAATACTAGCCAGCAAAATTTTACAGAAAACATGTCTCATAAAACAAATGCAATTTAAATATTTGATGATTTTCCAAGATTGACTAATTAAGGTAACTACAAAGATGTAATCTGTTTAGACTTCTGTATGGTGTTTGACTTTTTGCTGCATAACATTTTGATTAAAAAATTAGTTTCACATAATATCAACAAGGCACATGTTAAGGAGATTAAGAACAGGCTAATTCACAAACTTGCAAAAGAGTTTGTCAATGGGAAACTGTGATGGCGAGAGGATGCTCTTAGGGTTCTGCATAGACTGTTGCTACCCCATATTTCTGGAAGGCAGCTTGCGATCATTGTTGATAATATTTGCAGATAACAGAAAGGCTGTCAGCATGCTAAATAATGCAAAGAATAGAGCAACAATGCACAGCAAAACACATCACTCAGCGAGCTGATCCCAAGGTTATGTAGCCAGTGATGAGGAGGAGTGGGGAGGAAGATTTTCAGGGCTTAGCAAGTGAATCACTCAACATGAGCAGTGCTGCGTCAGGAACGGGACTGCCACCTCTGCAGAGAGCAAGATCGCAGACAGGACAGGGAGGACAGGTCCTTTGCTAAAGGACGCGCTTTTTTCCTTTCACTGCCACTCCAATGCTCATATGTGATTTTTCTAATATATTTTTTCCTTAGGAGGGGTCCAGTTTACCTGGGTGGACTCTCTAAGCAACACCTGTATTTTTGGCTCCTATTGGAGCACTCCTACAGTAAATGCCCAAGTTCCTAGGCAAGTAGTGATGACAGATGCCTTGAGGGCCTCCAAAGGAAGATTCACTTTGTCTAATTTAGGTGATTAAATTTAGGCAGGCAAGATCTCTCTTTGGAGGCCTCCAGAGCTTCCTGCCCATCCCCACTGACCATGTAGGGAATTTCAGCTCTTCTTTTGAGAGGAACTTGACACTGAGTCAGATAAACTGGATCACATTCCCTGTGGAGCCACTTGACCTATATAAATGTGTATTGTCTCTACTGACAGGGGAATCTGTCTTGTTCACTCACAGGTATTGGCTAAGCAGCCTGTCTTGCTATTAAGTCCGCTAAATTAGTTCAGTGCAGCATAAACCTGATACCACACGTGAGAAGCAACTTTACTTTATATAGTGCATATACTGTGTCAAGAGTTAAGAGCATCCAGAGTTTTCATTAAGGCCAAGATATGTCCTGAATTAAATTCATGCTTTGCTAGGAATTTGGAGCATGAAAATTGAATTCCAGCTGCTATAAATGGGGACAAAATCACTGAGTTGCTGGTTTTATGGAGAAGTTATGGTCCTTTCTTCTTCTAATGGTATGCTTTTCTTTTCTCTTTGCCCATCTCTCAGTTCCAGTCATTCATAATCCACTCTTCTATTTTTCTATTTTATAGCCATCCCATAGGAGTAATGTGAAATGTAATCAATCTGTATTTGTAAAGCACTCTGAGGCTATCAGGTGGAAGGAAGTGTATAAATGCAAATTGTTACGATTGTTCTTACACTGCTGCCAAGGGACCTGCAAACAGAATCAGGACCCCGTATATTCAGATAAACACAGACTTAGTCACATCTTGTGAAAGCAGCCAGAAGAGAAAACCCAAGGAAGTGTGGGAAGCTAGAAGATTAATAAAATATAAGAAAAGATGGTTCATGGACTGTTTATGAGTTTAAGACTGAATCTTTGTGCTGCCACAGAGTTTTGCCCAGTTTTGCTTCGAGTGCTGTCTGTGATACCTGCATTTGGAGTGGGTTGTCTATATTGGTGTGTGTTGTTCAGAATGGAGTGACCTAGTCTTTCTGGGCTACTCTTATAGTCAGTGTTGTCCAATACAGCTTTTATGGTGCAATCCATGTGACCGTTATTAGATATCCACTTAGTGATAAGTAGATCTCATATGATGAGAGTAATTATACCCAAGTGTTTCTCTTCATTGATGATGCATTGTCTGGGGCAGATCCAGACAACTGTCTCAGATGTAGGAATCTATATCTGATTAGGCAAATCCCATCCTATAATTACCTCTGTCAGTAAATTGAACAGTGCCAGGGAGCATTCCCAAGCACTGGAATGCAATCATCTATATTCTTCAGTTTTTAGAACGGTGCCTGGAATGATTTTGGCCCAAAACAACCAGCGCTTTCCCAACGCAATCCTGAGTCAGGATCCAGCACCAGCCAGGGACCTCTCTGAGCTGTCGATTTGGATGCAGCTACTCTGTTCCAGGGACTGAGATACTTCAATGCTGCAGACACAGCCAGGCTGTACCAGCTGGCCCTAGGGCTAGAAAATGGGTGCTGGCACTGCTTGGTTTACTAGGATAGTCATATCCACAGCTCGGTGTCCATTGCAACTGTGGCTGGGAATATTCAGTGGATAGACCTGGCAGCCCAAGTTGACAGGAGACTTAGAGCCTCACTGGATCTAAGCCATTCGAGTAACATCCCATAGGAACAATGTGGGAGAGGCAGGAACAGGACCAGACCCCTTCCAGGCAGCATTCAAATGCTTCACATTCCTGCAGCCTTTCTCAGTCACAGGTTTTGGGGTTTGTTTGGTTTTGGTTTGGTTTTTGAATTTCTGTTTTGTTTTTTGTTTTTTGTTTTTTTTTTTAATTTCTGCGTTACTCTTTAAAAGACAGAACAAAGGAAGCTGGACTGAGACATTTCGCATGACTCATGCAGGTTTGCTCTTCATGAAACATGTTGTGCTGATACCCTATTATAAGCATCTTAAGGCAATCCAGCTTTTAGGAGTACTTTATCTTGAGACTCGTTTCTTAGGTAATAAATTCCTTAGTTTTCATCCTCCTTTTTACCTCTTGTTGAAACCACCATACTCTTCATGTCATTAAACTTCTAACACCACCACTAGGTGAGATTTATTGCGTATCTCTTGATTTCATGTCAGTCTAAAGAAATAAAGTCCTGAAGCTGGCTGCACTTTGCTTCCTCCCATCAGTTTCTGTATCAGCTTCTCTTAATGTATTCAGCCCTGTCCTTACAGGACTCGCAGCAAAGGCCATCTCAGGCCATCTCCGAACAGGCAGACTAAGGCTGACAAAATCAGCAGAGGTAGCCTGCGACAAAGGAGAAGCAGGAAGGCTCTTAGGATGACATTTTATGAAGGTGGTCTTTGCTACAAGACCTGTAGTATTGGCTTTCCATTCTGAAACTCCCCTTTGTAAACAGAAAATTTACACCATCCTCTGATTTAGACTAAATAGTAACACTACCCTCTGTTTTCAATGAGGAGGTGAAATGATGCAAGGCAGGTATCCAAGATGTTGTCGGATGAAGGATTAATACAATCTATTTTCTTACTGAGATTCCTGTGCTTGGGAATCTCTTTTCCAGCTTCCTTTGGATCTGTAGCATTAAAAATACATTGCAGAAGCTTCACCAGTTAGCTTGAAAACCCACAGGATGGATATGGTCTCTGTACAAAGCCCTTAAGGAGGATGTAGACAGCAGGCATAATTTACAGTTCCACAGATCTCCATCTAGAAATGGGTTTGTAGCAGACACCTTTGCTTTCAAAGTACTTTTCCAAATAGGCAGGGACATGAAAATAAAGACATATGGTGATGGAAGGAATGAATGAATATTCATTGTTAGCCTTTTATGACAGTAGGGAACACAGTAACAAGAGCTGGAAAGATGGGTTTTAATTTTTGCAGAAATGATAAGGAGAAACACATGTGGGAGTGTATTTGATTTTTTTCACTCATCTGAGGTAGCTTCTTCAGTCATTTCCATTTTCTCCAGCTGAATCAATATTTTTTTCTCTCACAAAAGAAAACAAAACCACAACTTAACCTCCACACCCACACAAAACACATTACTTCACAGCCTGCTGGTCCCAGCTATCTTTGCAAGCTGTCTTCCTTCAGTATTTTAATTTTTCAGTCCTCTCAAGAAATATAATACATTAACATTATGCATTTTGTGATGCTTTTACTTGTTACAGATCTCACAGCTCCTTGCTAACACCAGAGGATTTTATTAGGTAACAATGTGAATCAGCTACAGTTGCTTAGAAAATGGCAAGTACATTTTTGCAGCCAAAACCCCAAAACTAAACTAGAACAAAACTGGCTTATTTCTTTCTAAGATATTTCCAAGAAAGCTTCCAACTTCTGTGAAAAAAATTGAAATTTAAATTGGAGAATTAATCAGGAAAAAAAAAAAATTATTTTAAACCTGTTTCCAAAAGCTTCATCTTTGAATTGACAGTTTTTGCTTTTCAACACTAATATAACTTGCCTGTTGGAGAAAAAAGCAAAACAATCCCATAAACCTAGAATAAAATCATGGCTTTATGCCCAATATTTTTCAAAATCTGTTTTTCATATGTGAAAGAATTGATCAATTTTATTGAACCCTTTTATTAACCCTTTGAAAACCCTCGCTTGGCAATCTTTACTTATGTGAGCAATATTTTAGCAACTTCAACAACTGCCTTGTAGCTACTTAAGGAAATAACATATAATGGGGGTTAAAACTTTTATAATGAAGCAGAACATCTGAAAACATATCAATACATAAAGGATCTGATGCTCACTTCTTCCTAGGCAAGAGTTTCAAAGGCTCTTTAGGATCTACTCCTTTTGTGATTACCACTACAGCCTCCTGTGTCTTTGCTAGCAGCCTGACTGTCCATGCTTTTTATTAAATCTGAGGAGTCTCTGTTTAAAATCTCCAAAGTCAGCGGGTGACAGTTTCTGGTCCCACAGGGCTTGGCATTCTCCCCAAGAGGCACGAGGCACCTCAGTGTTTCGTACCCTTCATTTCTGCAGCCGGCAGGGTTTTCCCAACTATTTTCAAAACCATCACACAGTACAAAAACAAAGCAGCTAATTCAACCATAATAACCACAGCTTGTTTTGTTTTGTTTTGCTTTTTTCTCCTGAAGGGTCACTCCAGCTCTTACATCCTTTCTCCAGTACCCCCATCCCCTAGTACTACGCACAGACCCTCTGTGTCTCCCCTTTTCCACCCCTGCCCTCCCTGCCTGGCTCCTGTGTAGTGCTGGCCCTGCAGTTTGAGGACATTTAGAACTTACATAAGAATTACTAAGAAGGAATTTTTTCTTAAAATCCACATTTTGAAAACTAAACTCTATATCACACCAGAGTTTTTCTTTCCCATTTTGAGGTAGAAAATAATCTAAGTGTATGAACACGAACTGCGAGTTGGTTTGAATTCTGTTTTATTTACTCTTGTATACATAGCCTCTGTGGCTATTCTAAATTACTGCTCTTGTTTTTTTTCATTATTTAATGTTTTTTTCGACAATTATTTTTTACTATATCCACCCAGCTCTTAAACCATAGCAACTTAAAATCACTGTTCCAACAGGACTGTTTGTAGCTTTACTTGCTTGTGAACCAATGTACGGCAATCTGGCTGTTGGGCACCCGACTCTACCTTCTCCAGTGCACCTGTGCCAACCCCTTGAGCCCATTGATAATTTTTATTTAAACTATTGACAGATTTTGTGTCTCAATAACCCTCCGAGCTGAACACAGTCCCCCATTGCAGCTACATCAGAGTCACACAGAGAGGCTGTTCCCTCCCTGCTTTAGGATATCTCTGCAAATAGATTTGTGCTGCTTTGTCTTTCTGCTATGTAACGTTGCCTTATAATATTTTTTTTTTGAGCAGAATTGTTTGTTCCCAAAATTGTCTCCTTTCTGAGAGTAGGGAACTCCAGCTATTTTCCCCAGATATAGTTCCGTTTTTTTCCAAGCCGAATCTCATTTCAAATATTTCTAATTGTTTCAAAACTCTCTGTGGTTTGTTATTTTTCTGTGCTCCAGACTCTGTGAACCATCATTTAGTTCCCCCAGCTAGCATCCCTGATGTGTCGGTTATTCTCCTTTAAAGAGGATTCATTGGAAGACACCAGGGAGGATATAAATATCAGCATATTCTACCGCTCTTCTCAGAAAAGGTGCTGATGCTCTGCTTGTTCCTGGGATGTACTTCAAACCGACTTTTTAGATCCTCCATGGAGTTGCCATTTGAGATGACCAATGCAATGCACTGGTCACTTTATCATCCGCACCAGATCACACTTTGTTACTGCGTACTCCAACAGACAGGCAAGACCAACTGCCAGTGCCCTTTGGTAATATTGCTTTATTTCCCTTCCTCAGGAAGGAACCAGCGTTTGCTCTGTCACACCTTTCATTGCACATATTTCTTTGCCCTCCCTTTGCATGGTCTACGCTTCAGCAGTGCCGTGTCTGAATGCTCCACTGCAGCATCCTGGCAGACGGAAGTTGTCCAGGACCAGGAGAAACTGCAGACAAAAAACATCCTTTGCTGTAACTTATTTAGGCACCAGAGGGACCTGCTTCTCCGAGGGTGGTCTGGACTGCTTGTGCTAGGTTCCTGAACCCTACCTGTGGTCAACAGGAAGGTCTGCCCAACCTCCTGAGCTCTGTTGGAGAGCTTACTGGTCAAGGCCACGGCAACAGAGAAGCAATTGCAGCTTTGTCCCTGCCAGACCAGGTACCACCACCATATAAACCACAGATGCCATAAGCAGCAATGACCCAAAGGCTTCAGGCAGAGCTTCTGCAACCTGTGCTGAAGCCCGTAGTGCTAAGGTATCTCTGCTGGTAGCACCCATAGAAGAAATTCGGTGACATACTCTGCCAAAGGCTATTATGAGCCTGCATGTGTAGAAACGAGGAATCAGATTCTGACTTCCTGCTCAAGGTCTCGCTTCTGTGTGTAAGTACAAAGGATCAATAAAGCCTTTGCATTTAGACTTTATTCACTGGGAGCACTCAACCATTGGCATAAGAGCATCATAAAATAGACAAAGAGCTGTAATTTGTACCAATGGAGCTTAGCATTTCCTGGGGTTGTTGAGGCAGGTTTCCATTATGGGCAATGTTTTAAGCCAAGCAAATAGGAGGCTGATAGAGTCTCTTCTACAGCATTTCCTACCTTCCACCTCTCCTTCTTGTGGCCTGTAAGAACTCCAGCCCACATTTGCAAGCACCTCCAGATCAGCGGTACCTAGGCCACTAAATAAAAACAGCCTGAGTTTGAAAGGTGAGATGTGCTTGTGGTACTCATCCCAATATTTTAAAATCAAGCCAGTTTTACCAAGGCAGTGGTGAATCTTAGCCACTGACTTTGGTCAGGTAGGCTTCCAATCCAGTGCTCCCAGCCTCTCTGTTGCATCACTTGGAAGTAGTTCACATTTCCGCACCTCTGCAGGACCTCGGGCTCCCAATCTGAATCACTGTCCCTGTGACCTAACACAAGCCCTCCAAAGCCCTCCGAAGTGGGTTGCTTCTTTGTATGCCCTGTCCAGCCACATAGTACTGTGTGGGGGGGAGGTGTCAGCATAAAGGTCATTGCTGGATATGCTGTTTTTCTCCAAAACACTGAAAATTACTTCAAGCTGAGTATAGCACACTATAGTGTGTCTAGTCCTGGGTCGGGCAGAGTCTGCTAACTGACAGCTATCTCCCCAGTTTCCTCTCTCCCTTCCTTCTGTTTCAGTCAGGGTTTATTATGGAAGAACCCTGCTCTCTCAGGCTTTGCACAACATCCTTGGTCTCGTCCCAAAATAAATCGATTTCCCCTTGGCAAAACTAACTAAAATACAGCAGGAATTTGGTGGAGGGAGAGGCACCCAGCAGAGATCTGCGTTTTTGGGGTTTTGTTTTTTAATGACATCTCTGTGACTTGGACTTTGGAGCAAAGTACACAGCTCCCGCAAAGCAAACCTGCCTTTTCTCCTGCCTTGCCTGCAAGGGGCTGCCAGGTCTGCTAGGGCTAGACCTAGCAATGTCCCAAGCAATCCCAGCTGAAGCTCCTGGAGGAGCACAGCTGAGCTCTCTGCTTGGAGAGTTGGTGGGCAGCTCTTCTGCTGCAAACGCGTGCATTGCTCTGCTGCTCTCCTTTGGTCCGGGGAGCTGCAGAATTTTCTTCCTCTTATGTAACGCTCGGCTGGTGTCTTTGCTTGGAAAAGCTCTTTTTTTTTTTTTTTTTTTTTTTCAGCTGGAGGGTGTCAGGAGCCCCGTCCTACCTCTCTTGGACCACTGCCCAGGGGAGCTGGGGGTGAGAGAGGTGCCAGGCTGTCGGGTAGCAGAAGGGAGCAGCTCATTCCCCACTTCCTCCCCTTGCCCCAAATCTTTCCCGGAGTCATTCTCCCCCTTCGTAGGAGCCCGGGGCAGCTCCGCCTGGGCGACCTCGGGTTGCAAATGGAAGGAAAGGGGAGAGGTGACAATTTGGGCTGGGAGCTTGACCTGGAGTGGTGTGTGTGTCCCTGTGTGTGTGTCCCCCATCACAGCAGGGCTGGGTGTGGCGGAGGGCGGGGGTCTGAGGGATGCAGCAGCCGTGGGACCAGTGGACGGAGTGCGGAGACTGATGCTGCTGTGGGAAAGTGCTTCGCAAAGTCTCCGGTCAAAGCTCTCCCTCCTCCGGCAACTGGAGCGAGGGTGCCCGGAGCGGGAGGGGAGCGGAGTGGGGGGGGACACGAAGGAGGGGCACGGTGGGGTCGGGGGATGTTGAAATGCAGCATCATCCTCCCGCCCCGGCAAACGCCCCCTGGGTGTAGGGGGTGGAGGGAGGAAAGGGAGCAAAGGGGCTTTGTGGGGT